>SNQJ01S0018268.1:29569-59536 GCA_010110895.2 Picea sitchensis
ATATATATATATATATATATATCGATCAATATGCCCTCAAATGTTTACAAAACATAGTACAACATGTCCAACATCCGTAGGCCGGTGAACCACCTCACCCCTATAAGTACACAATCGGTGTCACAGCACCATATACAAAATGGGCTTGCAAGCCTATATAAATACAAAAATACATATACAGAGGCACTCATAGTGCCTCTAGAGCTCCACCACCTGGTCCTCTCTCTGGAGGAGGTGCCCCACCAGCTAGGGGTCCCTCGGGCCCTCGAGGCAACTACCCAGTCATCACCACCCCTGCTACAACTGCTTTGCGGATCAAGGTCCACGACTTTGCTGTAAGGCCCACACACTGCTCCAAGACTCCCTCGTCCTAGATCTGAGTCCACAAACCCTCGAGCACTCCCTGTAATACTACCTCCAATCAGCGACGAAACTCCTCAAACTCTCTGTCGGCCCTCGCAGAAGCAGCATGTGATGGCCCTGCACCGAGGTCATCATAATGGAATCTCCTTCCCACCCTCTCATCATCAGTCGGGCTCACACCAGCCTCGTCCCTCCACTGTCTCTCCCCTACCCATGGCTCTCCCCACGGTGGTCTCACCGGCCCCTAACGAGTCGGCGCCCTGATCAACTCAACCTATCACCCGTGAGGTCCGACATCTGCACACACAAACAATCAAATGATAGCATCAGCATCCATACATACATAAAAAATATTCTATACTATCTAAATATCAAACCATCATAAAAATAAATCCACATACCTCTCCAGTCGAACACCTCTCCAGGGGGTAGCACCATATTTGGGTCCTCTCGAAAGTCCACCCCACTATACGGGTATCGAAGTATGATCTATGGCATATGATGCCACACTCATGCAGCCTCAGCTGTAAAGTAATGGCCACCCTCCCCACGCCCATGATGAACCAAAATCATTGCCCACTGCCTCAGTCGTAGCTCTTGCACAACAGGTGCATCCAATAAAACTCTTGGGCGCAACATCGACACCCTCTCCAAAGACCAAGCTACCAAGATCAACCCAAAGGAAAACTCCCCTGAGTCCACATCTCGACACCTGTTGAGATACCCCACCATCTTAGCATGTAGCATCAACCCCCAGGAAAAATTCTCACCACTCAGTGCCCTCTGCATAATCCTCAGCTGACCACCACTAATTCGCTGAGTAGCGAGAGAGCCATAAACCCTCACAATCATCGATTCAATGCATCAATTCACAAGGGTGCCCATCGCCCCAATACTCACCAAGGAGCCTGACATGAAGTCCTCTCCAGTACAATAGGTCTGGGCCAGGACAACCAACTGTCCATCTCCAGGTAACACGGGCTTAACCGGTAGCAGCGTTCCCTGAAAAGGGAGCCCAGTCAAAAAATATACATCCTCCATCGTAGTGAATGCGAGATGCTCACCTCCACAATGAAGCACTATAGATTAGGGCTCCACATCACAATCAGGAACTGTAGCAGGTACTCCTGTGCCCGCACCAGTGAACACTCAAAAAACTTTATCAACCCACAGGCTGCTAAAGGGCCCCGTACAATCAGCTCCTCATCTCTCACTCCCTCTCTCAGGCGTGCCCAATCCCTCTCCCTTCAGTGGAATGGCATGGTCAACTGGTCACTTTCATACACATATACAATACTCGATCATCCATCACAACCCATAAAAACAACACAATATTCAAAAAAGATATGTTTTTACACCCCTCAGCTTTGCCTCAAGGGCACCACTATTTTCCCTATAGGCGCACACATATGTGCACCTGTTCATCCCACTATCGCGCACTCATGCACGACTGTCGACGATACAGAGGTGCACGCATGCACCCCTATCACACACACAGATGCACCTTCTGACGCACATGTTCGCTACATGGTTTCGCATGCATGCACCACTGTCAGGAACATAGTCGTGCATGCATGCGCAGTTGTGCTTCAAATAGGTGTGCACCCAATGCATGCATGTCTTCCCCATTCAGATGCCCCCATGCACGACTGTCCCAATTACATCCGTGCACTCATGTGTGGGAATCATTCAATCACCCACGCACTGGGGGTCCCACCCTCACAAAATCCTCCTATATGGCCATCCGTACAACCCTACCCAAAAAAGAAATCCTAATTACTATGCAGTAGGATATGACCACTAACCTTGCACTCGCTAATCTTGGATCGGCTGGCTCAACCTCCTGGAATCTCCAAATCTCCTTGAAAACCTCTCGTCCACTCACTACGATAGAAGGTACAAATGAGGTGGCATTGTTGGCCCTACAACTATATATAGTCCCTTTTTCCAACCTTCCATGCTCAATTACACAATCGCATCCCCCGGGTCACATGCTCAGGATCCCTCCCTCTACACAATTGCATCCCCCGGGTCACCATCGACCCTCGGCCCCGAAGGACACATTTTTCTCACATCCTGCCCAGGTACACCTGCTTATATTCACAAGTTATTGAATTACTATTATATGTTCTTTATCTTCAGATATTGCTCACGTCGGGTATTTTATTTTCATGTGTGCAGGTACTTGGTCATCATACATCAGCGCTATCCCTCTAGGTATATCATCGACATTGGCATGTAATCATTCACTCAGAATATCAATTGCATCACTTGGTCACACCATCTAATCTTTGCCTCTAGGGTCCCTCCATCCATCTTTGTAGTACTCACACCTCTGTTGCATTCCAGTACTATCAACTGATATCATTCTCTCCCACATGAGTTTTCCCAATTATAGTTCTCTCTGTCACTTTGACACTCATGTTTTTTACACACCCTAGGGCTGGGAATCCCAATAGTCTTTGCATTCCCAATAATCAGCCACCTGCTCCTTCTCCTCATTTTGATAGCTTCCCCATAATGGACTCCCAGGTAATCTCATTATGGTTCACATTTGACTGCACCCCCGTAGTATCATTAACCCTCCATTTCATCCACCATTAGTTTTCCCATTTATAGATTGTCCTCCATTCATTTCCCCAATACCGAAACCCACCTATGGGGCCCTAACCCTCCACCTGTTTTCCAGGCAACTTGTGCCCTCACCGGCCAAGCCATCTTGCACTGGGGCACTCGTTTCTATATCTATATAGTTATACCAACTTATTCTTTATTCATTTGTTAATTGTACAAACCCTTTGTTTCCTGCATTTATATAGCTTTCAGTTGTCGCCTTTAGCAACCTTCCTTTTCCGGCAACGCAAACCTTGTCTCCCTTGGTTGGGTCATTTTTTTTACCTCCTACACATGATGACATTATCAATAAACCCTGAGTATCTTACATTACATACACCTCTAATCTCTGCGTTTGTCCATTTTGTCACACCTTTGGTCCAGTTTTCGCAAGCCTAGTCGTCTCCCTGACGCTAGGTTCAGTTTCACGGTTGTTGCCACTCATCCTTTACATCTACCCCCAACCAAGGGAAGTCTTGAGTCTCACCACTTCTTGAATTCGTCCATGTTCCTCATTAGTTTTTGATCTTATTTAGTAGATTTCACAAAGCCCTTCGCTTCTTGGAGTCACATCTCCCTTTCTGTCGACATCAACACAGTTTCCAAATAAGCAACAATATCTTGAATCGCATTACCTTCACAATGAGGAGTCTTGGATGGAACAGAGAGAACCATCATTGCTCTCTATTTTCATTGACCCCCATGACATTCAACTTCAACACTTTCTCATGTTGTGGTGGGTCTTACTTTGTGACTATTGCAGATATTTTTATATTTGTCGAAGACCTCTGAAAATTGTTAGGCCATCAATGCCTAAGAATCCTCAACACTTCTTATAGGTGTCATCGCCTCTTTTCAAAGTTTGTTCACCATCAGAATTGTCCTTTTCCATTATCAACATGCCCCCAAGGGCGCTGTAGTAATCTACACCAACACACAATTTCAGTTACTGTACTACACATTTTTTGAGTTACATGACACAAGCATGGGGCATGCCCACTTCGTTTGTACACAGTTTTATTTTTAACACCTTATGAAAGGTTTGGGTCCTATAGGTTCCCCTCTCCCTCCAATGGGTCGCTCTTGACACTCCCCTCAACACTCTTTCTTACAAAGGTACTCTCAGCAGAAGAAACATTGATGTATTTTGGCTATACATATGCTCCTAACCTCATACATCAGGGGGCATCTGTTATCACTGAAATTTCGTCCGCAAATGGTTACGGGAATCCATCATCTCCAAACACCTATTAGTTCATTCATGGCCCAAAAATGCATTTCCAAAGGGCTCAAAACTATACAATCAGTTATAAAATTAGCATGCGCTCAGAATACACAAGAAGCACGTGCACATGCACCAATCGAAAACATCGGAAAATCACACATGTGCCCGATGCACAACTGTGGACCCAAAAAACCATGCACACCTCAGAATGGCACATTTATGATTTTGGTTGGCCTTCCACCCACTTTTGGTTCAGCTTCCAAGTCGATTTGATACCCAAATCTGAGATGAATCCGAGTGGGGGGCTGGTCAAAGACCTAAGGGTGCCCTAAAGAGCTCCTTATTCACACTAAACACTGGTTGAATAATGCCTCAAAGCTTTGCTATAAAAAGAGGCCATGGGTGAACTATATTTCCAAGAATTAATTTGTATTGTTATGCTTCCTATATTCTCTTGGAGGATACTCTTTCCTCATCAAGAGCATACAAGCATCATTTCATTGAGTTATTCACATAACCTCTTGAGTGAATGAGCTTTGGATTTCTTCACCATTTCCTTCAAGTTTTTTATTTGTAAGAAGAGCTCAATCATTGGGGGTTCAAGATCCTTCCCTTGGAGGAGGAGAGGACCCATAAGTCTCCCTTTCTCTTTGGTGCTTTCCCACTAATACAATCCTATCCATTGGTGGTATGAAAGTTGTTTGTTTTTTATTCTAATAACCTTATGCACTCTAGTTTAGTTTCTTTTATTGTTATTAGTTTAGTCTTTTGTTTATTTCTTATGCCTGATGTTTCTAACTCTTGCATTCATCTATGTCTTGTCTAGCTAACCCAACTGGACTTGTAAGCATCCTTATTTTTCTCATTTAGGTGACGAAAGGGACGCAACACACTTTCAGTCAAATCCCATTAACCAATGCGTTATGAACTTCATAGGGTGTTGTAAGAACTTACTGTCATAGAGCAATACTAAATCTCCTTTCTAGAACTTCTTTTGCTTGATGTGTCTGTCATTCCATGCTTTTTCACAAGCATTTTGTACTTGTTGATGAAAACCCACTATAAATCGATCTTCCTCTAGTGACAATAATTGTGATAGCTTTTATTCTATTGCACTAGAATTTGTTAGTTTTGTCATCGCAACAATGCACAAACTTGGTACAATAAAATCCATGAGCATGATTGCTTCCTAACCATACACTAGTCTAAAGGGTGTTTGACTTGTAATGTTCTTACATGTGGTTCTATAATGCCATAACACTACATGAAACCTTAAATCCTAGTCGTCCCATCCTACATTACCTATCTTTGTCAATGTGTTCTCCAGTATCTTATTGAAAGCTTCCACTGTCCCATTCGCTTGAGGGTGATACAATGTACTCTTTTGATGATGGATCTGGAACTCCTCTATCAATGTTGCAATGGTATTGTTCAAAAAGTGAGTCCCCTGATTGCTCATAAGTGCTCTAGGACACCCAAACCTTGTGACCACATTCTCAAATAAGAACCGTATTGTTTATGCATTATAATCTGTAACTAGTTCTTCCTCTGCTCATCTAGTCAAATAGTTCACTGCAGTAATTATGTACCTGGATCTTGATCTTCTATCTAGTGGATTAATCGGCCCACCAAAATCTACTTCCCATTTATCAAATGTTTGTAATGTGACTTGCGGGTTCAAGGGCATTTCATCCCTTCTAGATGGCCTTCCTACTCTTTGACAAGCATTGCAACTCTGACAATACTCCTTAGCATATTTTTGTAGAGTGGGCCACCATATCCCCACACATAGGATCTTTTGCATTGTCACCTTTATTACATAATGACCTCCTGTTATTCCTTCATGTGCCTCTTATAGTATCATTGGTCTCTCATGTTCCACTACACAGCATCGCAATATCCCATCTACACCTAACTTATATAGATTGTCTGCTATCAATTGATAATCTACTGCTTTCACCACTAATTGTTTCTTTTGTGCCATTGTCATGTCGGATGGAGCCACTCATGTATTAAAAAATTGGACAATCTCTGCAAAGTAGTCATCCACCATTTGAACTAAAAATAAGTGTGCATCTAGTAAACTATCATCTAGATTCCCTATGTCTTCCCCTGTTAGTATGCACAATATATGATTTGGATATGCATTTAGTTTCGATGGCTTCACAATGACTTCAAATTCGTGCTCCTGGAATAATAGTAACCATCTACATATTCTCCCCCCAACATTGGCTTGTTCACTATGTATCTTAATGCATAGTGGTCTATATACATCTTAAAATGCAACCCCAAAAGTAGTGTATGAACTTCTGCAAGGCATATACCATTGCTAAACCTTCATGCTCTATTGTCGTATAATTTTTCCTTACAGTTGATAGTTTCCTGCTAGAAAATGCAATCGGGTGGTCTAACTCTCTCTCTCTCTCTCTCTCTCTCTCTTGCTTAAGCCAATTCTATGTTGAGAGCTATAGATGATGCAACCACATGAACGTGAAACTATTTCTTCCAATCCGAGAACACCAGAATGGGCGTAGTAACTAAATTTTTCTTAAACATGTCCAGACCCTACTGACATTCTTCATTCCATTGAAAATTATCTTCTTTCTTTAACAATTTTTCCTTCGGGATTATAATCTGCTCATATTCTTTAATAAACTTCCTGTAACATCCTGTATGACCCAATGTTGTCCTCAATTGTCTAACTAATGTAGGTGGTGGTAAATCAACAATTACGTCTATCTTTGCAAGATCAACCAACAACCCTTTCTTGCATACCACATGACCCAATAAAATCCCAAAGGGTGTGCAGAAAATACACTTCTTCAAATTTAAGGATATTTGATAATGTCTACATCTATCAAGCATCAAACACAGGGTTTCTATATGATCGTTCAATAAGATAAACACAATATAGTCATATAAATATACTTCAAGAAACTTATGGATAAATTCCTTAAAGCTTGCAACAACTACCCTAGAAAACACAGCAAGTGCATTCTTTAATCCAAACAACATCATTGTATACTGGTAGCTTCCCCATTATGTCACAAATTTCATCTTATGTCTATATTTTGCGGTGATCACGATGTGATGATACCTTGAAAATCCATCAATGAACGAGTAGGCCTCCTGCCCTCATACATTCTCTAATACTTCATCTGTGAAAGGGGTCGTGAATGGATCATGTAAAAACACATCTTTCAATTTCCTTATGTCGACACAAATTGTAATCCCCCCCATTTTTTTGTCCTGAACTACCATAGGAATTATCCACTCTAACTCTGCAACAAGATCAATGATACCAACTTCTATGATTTTGTCTATATCTACCTTCACTTCTTACTTATACTTTAGATTCAATCTGTAAGGTCTATGTCTTATTGGCTTAGAATATGGCTTTAACAGGATCTTCATCCTTCCCAATTATCTGGAAATCCCCTTCATGTCTGAAAAGGTAGTATGGAATAAATCTTAATATTCACACAATAAATCTTTAACATTCTCAACAGTCTCATCATTACAATAGTATCTAATATTCGCGAAATTTAGGTTCTCTTTTGTACCAATATTCACTTTGCACACCCTTAATAGTTTTGTATAAGTAGAGGACTTGAGCTCTGGACCTTTGATTGTGCATTCTCCTTCAATATCTGGTACCTACATATTTATTAGATCTTATTTCTCTTGATCTTCTCTAGCAATATTGTAACATTCCAGTATTTCATGAATTGTCACAGATGTTTTGTGCTCACTACACATTGGTACTAATTCATCTGGTCTTTTACTGCAAAAATATTACTTCTAATAACTTGCAAAGATGCATATACTAAAGGTGACTCGACATCAAAGATAAATGTTACCTTGAAATTCTAGGTTAGCTCTTCCCAATCTGGTGTCCCTATGTGTACCTCCAGCTCTAGATACCAGTTCTTGGGAATCGTCTTGAGTTTATGTATAAACATGTGCGTCCAGTCCCGCTTGGGTACCTATCTCCAAGTCGTAATGCATTGTGCAATATAATCCATCGGACAGCTTAACACTGTACACTTATGTGCAATTTCTTCACCTTCTGTTCCAAATCTGATCTGGAACAACCTTCTATATTGCTAACAATATTCCATACCTTCCTTATGTGTTTCCCACCATCTAACTGGGGTTGCTTTTAGTGCAACAACTAATTCTAACAATCTTTGTTTTTTGGGTATATGAAACTCGAATTCTTTAACAAAATAACTTACATTAATTAGTCCATCATACCTAGGTACATCAAATACCTATGTTATGATCTAGTGCAAAGAACGAGTCATGCAATCACATCTTCTAGTTGATACTTTGTGCAATCTGTGCTGCCAATTTTTGAACCCTTCTTCTGAATCTAATGAACAAGAGTTGATGCTTCTCCAACTAAGTGCACCATCGATAGTAGGATTGGTGTAGTCATCCATCTGCGTGGTCATGTTATACAAGTTATCAATTTCCTTTCTAGCAGGTTCCACATACCTTCTTTCTTCTATAGGGTCTAATGGTGCGGTAACCTTCAAGTCTCCCACTTCAAAGATCATTTCCCTCTTCTTCAAGTTAATAATCATCTAATTGTCAAAGGCCCAATCCAATATGAGAAATGTTGAATACGGTTGACTCTTATCCATAATCTCAATGACCTCAAAGTCAGATACACTGTGCACTCCATACATATTAACAACTTATCCTAACGGTCTTCTGATCGACGCTATATTATATTGGTTCACCAACCTTAACTAAATGGGTGATCAAATTAACTTAGGCTTCCCCATCATTTCCCACATATGCTTGGGAAAAACATTGACATCAAATGCTATGTCCAAAATGACATTGTCCATGTCATAATCTTCAATATGTGCAGTCAGACTGAATTCTTTGGTTGTCCTCTTCTTGCACAATACTTGGTTGACTAGTCTCTATGCGACCGATACTTCTCTGTCTTGGGTACATTGATCAATCATCCCATGCATCACATCCAACACTACCTCATCCTTCATCAATTCCAAACAACTCTTTAGAAAATCTTTCAAATTGCTTACCTTCCCAACTGACCTTTCTGGAATGGTGTGATCATATACAAATGGCATATCATATATTGGTGGTGTTGTTGACATTGATGCTATCCAATCTGGTCCTAGTATCTCCTTCCTAGCTTGTTAATAAATTCTTTCTCTTTTTGACGGTTAAACTCTAATGTAGGATCATATGCTTTCCATACCCATTGCTTGATATTTTCCTTTCCCTTTTCCAATGTGTTTTCTCCTGTTCTAGATCCTCCACATGTAACCATTGTTATTCTGGGTTGATCATCACATTGTTCTGTAGCTATCATCTTTATATTCTGATTCTGGTTATGGTTTCCTCTTTCCTACCATTTCTCTATCAGTTGAGGACAATCTTTTGTCGTGTGGTCCAATGCTTTATAGTACATGCTTGTTGTGCCAGTATTATGTCTGTTATAACAAACAACCGGTCCTCTTTCGCCTCTACCAAATCCTCCTCATTCTCGAACTCTGTCAAATCCTCCTCGTCCACCCTTGTTAAAGCCTCTCTAAGTATTATATTGTGGAACTCCTCCTTCTACTGCAACATTTTATTCTTGGACTCTATACACATCTGAAGTGCACTCTCTCATCAAGTCAAATGCGCAGAATTCTTTCTCATCATGTCCTATAGACTTGCAATAATTACAAAATAAATTCTTGCACGTACTCTAGTACTTCTGCAATAACGGACAAGTAGTCAAATTATGTCCCCATGTCTTGCATATTTCACAATATCCTACTCCTCCTACCAATGGGTTTGATGCCCCTGTGGCCATATATTGTGCAAAGGATGGACACTCATATTTATGATAGCCTTTTGTCTTACATGTAATACACCAAACTTCTTCACGTTTTTCCATTCCTTTTGTCAAATCAGACAATTGAATCGTCAGCACAACCAACTGTGACTAAACCCATGCCATCCATGTGCTATCTCATATAGGGAATGACTCTAACTTCATCGTAATTTCTAAAGCGTATGGTTACGATGTAACTTTATGTTGTGTTAAGGGACAATGAATGTGCGACAACAACCTTGCAATAAACCAATCTCTATGTTGTTCATCAGGAATCTCGAATGTCAGCCTACCCATCAGATATTTAAACCTCTGATCATAATCCCAATCTGTCTCAATCTACACTTGCTTAATTTCCTTTACGTCTGTGATGTACTGTGACTCGGAATTCGGCTTCTGAAATTTCTTCAATAATGCTTGCCTAATTTCTTCCAATGTTCTTGATTGTCCTACTGGTGTGATAGTCTGAAATTTCATATACCATATTAGTGTGCAATTTTTGAATTTGATTTCTAGCTACACAATTTTTGTTGCCTCATACTGGGCATTCTTCGCAGTCCATATCGTTTCACATATAAATAGATGGTGCTCTATATCTTCCGACCCCACTCCATGGAATTCTGACATCCTTAACGTATTGTTTATTCTTGCCATTGTATTTGGTGTGGGACTTATCCTCGGTATTGCTGACTAACTCTAGCTTGCTAGACTATTTCCACTACTTTGACTATTGTTCTAACTTCCTCCACTAACTACAATTGCTCTTGACAAAGTTCTGGCTCCTTCTTCATATCTAGGTGATGCACACAAGGTTGTGGGTTTGACACAGATTTTGATCTGAGATGGGATTCCTTCTTCTGTTGGACTACACTGAGGATTCTCTTCTCTTTCCTTTCTTTTTTTGTTTGGTTTGATCTGGAGCACTATACATGGATCTCCTTCCTTGAATGCATTGTACTACTCTCTCTCAGCCAAAGTATCCTTCTTATTATACCTAAACCTTTTCCCACGATGCAATACTCCAATCTCTCCATCTAATTCATTATCTTCCTCTCTCGACATCCTCAGTTCATTTATTCCATGTTCATCCTTTCCCCCATATCTTTCCACTCTCAAATCATCCTATGGTAATCCCCCAGTCTCCCTATGTGTGTGGAAGCACCTGACAGTCATATTCAATTTTCATAACATTCTTATCACACAAAAACATCTTTATCCAAGTAGACAATGCATTCAAAAATATTCCACGTGGACCCTTGAAAAACTCCCTCTCTGCGACACTATAAGACTGGGTACAATCTATTGAAAACTCTGTAATGTAACCCCCCAGTATGTTATTCACCCAAAAATCAACTATGCAAGAAAATTTATTACTTACTTTATTCAACTATCAGATTAGTTTAGAAGTCCAATTTCTCGGAGTCTCAGCTCAAAACCTCCCAACATTATCCACTAGCCTTTCTAACCATTCGGTTAAAATTATAGGAAATTCACCAAAGAAGATTTCATGCAGATCTGTAAACACATACCTTTGCAACCACTATTCATTGTTGATCTACGGGTTCCTATTATGTTATTTGGAAAATTCTCATTTCTTCCTCTATAGCCATTCTAACATATCTTCCTTAGTTGGCCTCCAAAACATTCCCCTCAATTACAAATCTCGGTCCTGACAATGGAACCATTTGTTGGTGCCTGGGGAAGACCCTAGGTTCATACAAATAAATAACCAACAAAACCTTTAATGTAAGGTAGCTAGAAAGGTAATGGAGGGGCCTAGAGGGCCCATAGTGATAATAGTGGAGGTCATTCAATGTAAGCTGGACTAGGTCCACTATATTATTAAATAAGGCCCACTATGGATGTAAGGTAGCTAGAGAGGTATTGGGGGGGCCCAGAGGGCCCATAGTGATAATAGTGGAGGTCATTCAATGTAAGGTGGAATAGGTCCACTATATTATTAAATAAGGCCCACTATGGTAGTTAGATATATACATTAGGTAATTAGATATAATAAATGTGAGGACTTCTTAGAAGGTTCTACTTCTAAGAAGATTCCTCCTCTAGAATGTTCTTAGGTATTAGTGACACTATATAAAGGGGTTCAACAATGTAATGAGACATGTGAAAGAAGTATTGTGTTTAGACGGTAGCTCAATAGGAGGAGGCCCTGAAGGAGAGAGTGAACATGAGAGGATCCTTTCTATAATAGGATCCATTGTATGAGTGTTTTCCCACCTACCTCGAGGTTTGATATAATAAAAGTTGTGTTTTTCTATATTGTTCTTCTCCTTTCTTTGTGTGGATCTATTGAGTATTCAATATTTGTGGTGATTATATTGGTATATCTATTCATTTTCTTAACAAGTGGTAGCTCAGGAAAAGCACTTTCCTTGAAAATGGACATTGTAGGCAAAATGTTACATATTTTGCAGATTTTTCGGAGGAAAAAAAGAGGGCCACTCACATTCTAGACATTTCAGTATATTTCTGTGAAAATTTGCAAAAAGGGTTGTATATCTGAATTACTCTCCACAGCAGAAACACACTAGATTTAAAAAAAAAAAATTGTCCAAAACTGAGTCAGGGAGATCAAGAGATTGAGTTTAAAATCTGCATAGAATTTTGATTGTTTTTTAGTGAGACAGTGGTGCGATTTTTTTTAATGAATTTAAGTTGGAGGCTGAATTTTCTCAAACAAGTTATAGATGCCGGTTCCTCTTTAATTTCATCCAATTTCAAAAAAAAGAAATCGTTAAGAAACCTTGGTCCAGGAAGTAGGATTATGACATTTTAACTTTGAAGTAGTTTTAGGTTTCCAAAGAAAAACGTTTTCTATTAGAAACTTGACTAGATTCATTTTTTGGAGTTTGTTTCCATTGCTCAGGATGGCTCATTTATTCTCAAACAGAAAGAAATTCTTGAATCATTCAAAGCCCAATTGTTTCACACATTGGATAGCCAGTTGGATGCATTTGCACATGGCCTCACGGTCGGCCCCTCCTGTGGGTGGCCTCAGGTTGACCTCGATGATAGTTTCCGTTGTATTCGAGATTCATTGGATAATATGCAGGAGATTTTTCTTATGGAGGGTCTCATGAATAGATATAATCAATAAATATATACTTGGTAGGATTTTAGTAGGTGTGATGATTGGTATATGGGATAGTTGGCCATTTTTTAGGAGTTGTGTGCTTTCATATTTTATTTAGTGGCTCTACTCCATATGCAGCAGAGAACATTCTGATGATATCTCACATCGAGGGAACTAGTTACCAGCGTTCGGTCTTCATATTCTACAGTGGTCTTATTCATTCCATATTCTGCTATGACCATTTCCACTATATGGATGGATCTTTTTATTTGGATTCACATATGATAGAGTAGTTTCAATCTTTGGAGCATCATTTGGGTTAGTTATTTGGTTCCAAAATCTTCCCTTGAGAGAGTTCACATGAGCATTTGGACATGGAACCCAGGCTTACAATGACGGTTGGACTACTCAGCATGGTGAATTTCCTTTCTAAATGGGACCTTATTTCTCTAGTCTTCTTCAACATTATGTTCCACAATTATCTATGGGACCCCGGTATATGGTTGTATATCAAGAAGCATTGAGGACAAATGCTTTCATGAGAGGGATGGAATACCAAAGGTAGCTTAGAGAGGAGGTAGTGGGAGGGCCCAGGAGGAGGGCCCATAGTGATGATAATAGTGGAGGTCATTCCAGTATAAGGTGGACTAGGTCCACTATATTGTCTAAATAAGGCCCACTATGGTGCAGGTAGCTAGAGGTAGTGGGAAGCCCGAGGAGAATACATAAAGTAATAATAGTGGAGGTCATTCAATGTAAGGTGAACTAGGTCCACCTATATTATTAAATAAAAACTACAATTAGATATAATAAATGGAGTAATTAAGATATAATAAAATAAGATATTAATAAGCTTCTTAGAAGGTTCACTTCTGAAGATTTCCCTCCTCTAGAATGTTCTTAGGTGATGTTCTACTTCTAGAAGATTCCTCCTCTAGAATGTTCTTAGGTGATGGTAGCACTATATAAAGGGGTTCAAGAAATGTAACGATACATGAAGAGAAGTATTGTGTTTGGAGCAGTATCTCAATAGGAGGAAGCCCCCTCGAAGAGGCAAGTGAACAGGAGAGAATCCCTTCCATAATAGGATCCATTGTATGGTGTTTCACTACCTCAAGGGTTTGATATAATAAAGTTGTGTTTTTCTATATTGTTCTTTTATCTTTCTTTGTGGATCTATTGAGTATTCAATATTTGTGGTGATTATATTGGTAGATCTATTCAGGTTCTTAACACTTAAACACCAATCCTTTCGACATCCCTTGCAAGCAAGTGAAGTCTCACCCGAGGCATCTAAAGGGGCTATAGGAATCAAGTTTTTGCAGTGATGAGGGGCAGTGAGGCATTCAACATCTCCATATTATTCATGATTCATTTTTTTACTATGTGCACGATTTCCATTACTTAACAGTTACTTATCATGCAACATACTCCATGTGCAACAACACTTTACTTAACATTTATTCATTCATTGTTAGCTTCAGTGCGTGACATTATAACATCATACATTAGTGACATATTCAGAATACAAAGCCTTCAACATCATTGTGCAACATCAATAACATGTTAAACATTCAACATATCTATATTATTCATCTATCACATTCATCGGAATAGAACACACACAAAATCACATCAAGACACAAGTTTTAATGTGGTTCACCCCAATCTGGACTACGTCCATGACAATTGGCTTCTTATTTATTCATTTATAATCTTCATTACAACTAAACACTGCACATTAGTGACATATTCGGAATACAAATCCTTCAGCATCATTGCACAACATCAATAACATGTTAAACATTCTACAGATCTATTCTATTCATCTATGACATTCATTAGAATAGAACACACATAACATCACATCAAGACACAAGTTTTAACGTGGTTCACCCCAATCTGGGTTACGTCCACAACGACTCGCTTCTTATTTATTAATTTATAATCTTCATTATAGCTGTGCACTACACTCACTAGAAAAATGCAACAATAAATATTACCAAACTTTCCTAGTTGTTCTATTGTAATGTGAGCCTATCCCTGTAAACCTCAGTCATACATCTACACACTGAACCAAAAATTAAGTTGAACTCTTCAACACTTGATAATAATGTCAATAACCACTAAAAGATCAACCTCTATATGTCTTGCCCTTTACATATTTATACATAAAAGATAGGGCTAAGCTCGTTACAACATAGTTACAAAGTGGACAAGATGTTCTAAAAAACACAACGGTTTATAACTGCTTTCCGCCTTTTACGTATTGCTTCATCGCTTTTCCTTCTATTGTGTGCTTTGACCCCTTAAAATTCGCTCCCATCGCGTGTTCAAGTCCATCTTCTAACTTCCTTTTATTCTTTAACTTGTTATGGCACAAATCCCAAGCTTTTCCAAAACACCTATCCAACACTTTTTAAAACAACCCCATGAGCTAGTTCATTCTCATCCCTAATGCTACATGATTTAATTTTATCTTTCATTGGGTTGAAAAGTACCCCTATATTCCCCATTTTAATAATGTTCATTATATGCTCTTTTTACATAGCTTATTTCTACTCTTAAGATACTTCCAATTGTTAAACTTCATTCTGATATAAGGTTTTGTAATTTTTTATTTCTTATGATCAACAATATTTAAAATAACAAAAAAAAAACCCTCTCAATTACTAATTTTTTATTTTTATTTTTATGTTAGTGATGTTAATTTAGGTACTAAACAATCATAAACATTATTAATACTTTTCTAAAGACACCCAAAAAAACATAAATATTAAATTAAAAATAGAAAATAAAAATTTATAAAATCCATTTTATCATCTTTATCTTTTCACTAGGGCTTCCCATTATTAGTCCCTCGGGCTGCAGGGACTATTAGTAATCGTTTTTTCACTATCCTATTAATCTTTGCAGCCATACCCACTATTTTAACCAAACTTTTGATAAAATCATATATTTTTAAGAGTACATTTAATTTTTAAACCTATGTTTTTAGTTTGAAGCCTTATTTGGCCTCATATCGAGGTGAGGATAAAATATTTGGTTTGAAACTTATGATTTTGGTCTGAAACTTATGAAATCGGGGTTGCATTACTGTGTACATCATTTGAGGTGAATTAATCCTAGCTTTGAGGATAGCATTAGTTCATAGACATTTAATGTTTAAAATGTCTATGTATGGTATCCTAAGTAATTCCAATATAGCATTTTCCAGGTGTAGGCTGGCTGTAGATGAGATTTGTGTAGATGAGTGTTTTCCAGCTGTAGAAACGCATGCAAGTCCTGAGAGCATAAGGTTCGATTATTACACATTTTTGTTATGGCTATATATAAATGGCTATACTGCCCTGCCCCTGGAGAGAAGAGAAGGATATACTTCCCTGCCCTACCCCTGGAGATGCCCTGCCCTGCCCCTGGAGAGAAACCCTGCCCCTCATCTCTCATGATAAGAGGGACTCTGGCTCTTCCTTGAGCACAGATACAGAGGCAAAGAGCACCTGTTGAAGAATCAAATCCAGTAATTTCACCTTTATATGCGGAATAAGCAGCAATTTAAGGAGTAACAGTTTACCCGGGACTTGTTCTTCGATGAATGGCATTGGAACAACGAAGAATGTTGGTGCCCTTCCTACAAAACAATTGCAGCTATCTTTTCTAATAGAGAAACACATCCTGCGCTTCAACATTCTAAACGCCGTGGAGCCTATCAAAGATGGAGCTGCTTGTCAAACTATGAAAAAAAAACAACTCATCTGGAAGAATTGTTAACCTATAAGTACACAAAACTAAAAAAAGTGGTAAATTACCTTCCTAGGCGGCCAGCTCTTGCTTCCTCACTTCATTCTTCACTCTATTAGAGTGTTGCGGCTTCCTCGCTTCATTCTCTTAGAGTGTTGTAAAGACAAATAGATCAGTTAACTTTAGCAACTTATTCTCTTTTGATTTCTCTCTGTACATTTTTTCCTTTGGATCTTGCAACCAGAGCACGGAAATGCCTCTTGTTTCCAACCATATTTTTTTCTCATCTGCACAACAATTCCACACAAAATCAAATTTATTCACAAAGTCACCTCTCTGCTAAGTCTTCGTGCACTTCATATTCATGAGAATTAGCTCATGTTTGTCAGCTAATTCAGACTCAGTTCCACACCAGTGCTCAAGGATTGCAGTGGTTAGAGCACCAATCATATTATTGTGGGGAGTACCATCAATATGATATACAATATCCCCTTGTTCATCTCTGAGAACCTCAGCTTCCATTTTATTAATCATAATAGGAGAAGAAATAACTTCCCACCATTTGCTGAGAGTGCCTGTAAAACATTGGATAACGAATTTGCATGCCTCTATTTCGGTCTTTCCTTTCATGCACATAATTTTGTAAGAGACATACATCCTATCTATCATTTTTTTTATTTGGGCTATAGACAGACTATCAATGTTCCATTCTTGGAACCAATCCTCAACAAATGTTTGTGACTCAGGAAATCTTCCTTTTCCTATCAGGTCTGGGGTTGATGGTCTGCTGGTATGATGTGGAAGGTTTTCATATGCAGGGCTTTGGATAGTAACCAGAGAATGATGTTCTTTTGAGGATGTTTCTGGTTTATCTTCTTCTGGAGGAAAATGGTGAGGGAACCTTTTTTGGATTACTGTCTCAGATGGCTTATATACAGGAGACAGTATTGAGATAGAAGGGTTTGGAAGGATGAACAGATCAGGGATAGGCTTATCAGGATTTCTATCCTTCTATCTAATTTCAGTTAATGTCTTTCCCATCTTAGAGAAATCTTGTCCCAGCCCTTCCATAAGCTCTTCATGATTTCTTAGGGACTCTCTAGATTTACAGGATATCTCACAAAGAGCAGAGTCCATTTTATCTTTTACATCTATGACCTTCTCTTGAATTTGGTTGACAGAATGTATAATAGTGTTTGTGGATACTTGCAGGTCTACAATCTATCCTTTTTGGGCATAGTCATTGGTCACAAAGGTATGGGTAGCCATGCCTCTTAATGTAGTATTAGTCCAGTTAATCTGTTCTGACACAGACTGGACTCTTTTGTCAATTCCTAAAAGTTGAATAGCTTCCTCAAAAAGCAACAAAGGAACTGCTTTTACTTGCCGGTTATTATCTTCAGGGACAATACCCTTGAAGGGAGGAAAAGTAGAATTAGATTCCACAGTATGTCCTTCAATACTTTTCCATTTATGTTTGGGAGAGATCTCAGAGCTTTCTCCCATCATATGAACTGCAGCCTTTTGATTTAGTTTCTTCCATTCAAAGAAAGAAATCCATAAATTGTTATCAGATATATATTTCTGCCAGTCTTTGGAAAGTTTAAGTTTCTCTGTATCTAACACAGCTGTGTTAAACTCATTTGTTTCAGGATTTGTAAACAAATCCCAGTTCATCATTTTCTTCATCCACTTTTCTTCAATAGATCCTTTCTGGAATCCCTTCATAATGGTATGAAACTTGTGGATTTCATCCACAAAGGGTCTTTGCATATCACTGGGCAAAGGGTTTGAGAATCGGTAGTCTGAAATGACTTGGTCACATTTTTCTATGTACCCTAACCCATAATTTGGAGTACCAGGAGGTCTCATGCCTTTATATATATCTTGTATTCTAGGATCAAGTGTTTCAATTGTAGGCATGTAATGGATCATTAAACACATTGCAGGTTCAGAAGTAGATGCTATACAATCTATAATGTTATTTACAGAACGAACACAGACTGAAGAATCCATAGGTATAGTAGAGATTACTATAACTGCACAGGAAAGTAGGGCGTTTAGTCTTGTGTCTTCCCTAAAGAAGATTAGATAGGCTCCTGGTCGACTGCTCAGGCAGAAACTAGTAACTCTTTCAGGAGGTTGTAGTAGTGGAAACTCTACCTTTAAAGAGCCTGAGACTACTGATACGGCCTCAGAAGTGTGTCGCATGAGTGGAAACCCTGCCTTTAAAGGGCCCGAGACTCTTGATATAGCACTGGATTCTCAGATCACACACTATATATCACACATAGAAAATAAAATAGAGCGAATAGATTTTATCAGATCAAAGAGTCTAATATCATACCCTGCTCGAAATGAAGTTCTATGGCTCTGATACCATTTGTAAGCTGCTACTCTCGAACAACTTGTCAGGGGCTTCCTCTGTCAGAGATTGAAGCTTGACGATCGACTTGTCTCATGCGCGGCCTCCTTTTGTCATCTGGACTTCTGATTTTTACTACTCTTGGTAGAACCAATATCATCGGGTTAACTGCTTTACTCTGCCCGCTTACTGTACCCCACCACTTGGACTCCACCAAGCTTTTGCGGCCTTATGTGAACCCTGTAGTTGGTTTTCAGCACCTCTCTGCACCTACCACTGCCCTATAGTGGCCTCCTTGCCTTCACGGGACTTACTACCAATGCTCGACAGACACTTTACACCAACCATGAGTGAAACTTATCTCTGGATGAGTGAGCTTCAGTAGACAGTACCAAGGAACACCGATTGGAAATAGAGGCAAATAAACAAAATCACAACGCATGCATGTTACAGAGACAATAATCAATTTTCAGAGTTGAACACATATGCAAAGGAATTCTTTATATTATATTCAGAGCATGAAAATTCCAGGGTTTTACAACTTTGTGCAGGATGCACAGAGCAAGAGCAGGATGCTCGTATTCTCTCACACTCACAACTTACTTATAGACTCAGAGAATGACACAAAGCTTCAGACAGGAGGGAAGCTCAGAAGACTCGGACTAACACTCAAACTCTCTATGAAAGTTCCTCCTCGAGAATGAGCTCTCATCCTTCATTTATACAAATTTATGAAGAAAGAGTCATTATGAAGAAAAGACTCGAATAGACAATTGGACCTACATGTCGTCCACTAGATCTTGCTTTATGGATTTGGTGGATGTATTCGTGCAAGAATCTCAGACCAAATCATAAGATTTATTTCATATCAACCGAAAGTAAATAGAACAGTAAATTTGACGAGGTAGTCGTGCAAGATTCCCCGATCAGAGGACAGACAAAACATGACATAAAGGAGAGAATCTTAGAAATGCGGGTCAAACCATGCCAAAAGTCCGAGAAGTGCTTCGAGTTTCTAAGATGCTCATTATTACAAGAGGACAATAATTACACAGTGGATGTTGATTACGGTAACCCACTAAACCCGAATGGCGCCACTGTCGGCCATTTAGACATGAATTCATGTGATTACACTGTGGAGGTTGGTCACGTCAACCCACGGAAACTGACTATCAACATTTGTCTAATAGTAGGACAATTTTATCATTATTCCATCGGATGATCATGGAAGTGACAGAATTGATAAGGGTCCCAATGCTGAGTATACACTTCTCTGTACAGTTCAGGGTCCTCGTTACTATCTTCATCTTGTTGCAAGACATACCTGGTTCTGATGATCCATGGATGTCTTTCTCTGATAAAAAGCATTTGATATTCTTCTTCGAAATAGAGATCATGAACAGTTTGGAGTCTTCTATTTGGGAATAAGAACATCCTGGCAGTTTTAGTTACATCAGGATGGACTCCACTTGGATATAGCCCAAATTTCTTCCACCAATCTGATAGCCAATCAAGTTCAGGAAATGTAATAAAAGGCACAGAAAAATTAATCATACAGTAGTAATACTTGTACCTATCTATCCATAAACAAACATTATACCACATAGCTTTCTATTGAAAATAATTTATTTCAAATAATCTTTCATGTGGATCTTGATTTGGCCAAGATTGCAGAGTTCTCATTCTGTTTATCTGAAAAAAATTCCAGGCTGGAGTTTGTTGCCAAGTCTGCGTTTGTTGACAAAACCACTCTCTGTTAGCAGACCTTATTTTGCTGAGATCTCCCATTTCTACCAGTTTTTGTCTGGCAACAATTGTAGATGCATGGTGCATCTGTCCAATAACATGCTGCGGGGGTATCACATGGATACTGGAATTTCGTGAAAATCCCGGAAGTCCAAACTCTATTCCTTCTGAACTTCTCAATTGCCAATTGGGAATCCAATTTTCTTTATATACTTCCCATTCTGTGTTGTCATCCAGATAATGCATTGATGGAGCATTTATGTAGTCATCCCAAGTGCTTATAATCACCATGCTTTTAGAACAGTAAGTAATATGAGCATGAGATTCTGAAATAAATGGCAATTCTAATCTTTTGGGTGGATGACTATTTAAACTGGGCAAAGTAATGAAATAACCTGGTTCACCAGAAGAATTATGATAAGAACCATATGGTTCTACTGCAGATAAAAATGGTGTTCCAAGGATGTAGTCTACTGGTAGCTCTGTTATCAAATATTTCATTTCTAAGGCATATTCATCAAATAGCAGGATACCTTTAGGAATCTCAAAATTCATATTAGTATTTACATTTCCCATCCCTATTGCAGAATAATTACTGGGAAGCCAATATTTTGTAGGAATCAAGTCTCTATGTACTAGATTCATATCTGAACCAGTATCTATTAGTGCATTTAGCTTAAAGATTTCTCCATTTATTTCCAACTTGATTCTTACTTGGTATTTTTGGAATTTGATGGGCATGATTTTCATGGTTGTTAGCCCTTTCATATGACTAGATATTTTCCCTTGTACTACTGATTTTGGACTCTCAAAAGGGGCATCCTCTAATGGAGGAGGTATTGAGTCAAACCTTTCTCTGATTTCCCTGATTTCCTGTCTAGCCCAGGAATCAATTTTGAAGCTATATTCAACTTCTTCTTCCATTTTTCTAATTTTCTCTTTTAACTCAGAAACTTCTTTTTTCAAGAGAAGTACCTCCTTAGCTCGATCAGTCACAGAGGTGTTTTGCAATTTTTCCTCTCTGTTGAACTTGATAAAAGTCTTGGTGTTTTTGTCATAAGAGGCATCAATGAACAAAGGTTCTCTTTTAGAAGATTCAGTCGTCTTGTTCCTTTGCTCAGTTTTAACAGTTTTCACAAAAGTATCAAGAAGTGATTTTTTCATTTCACCTTCAGGCAAAGCTTTGATCTGAGCCAACATTTGTGCTTCTTGATCTCCTGTATTATTAAACATACATACTTTTATTTTTCTTTTAATCTCTGGTTCTGATTCAGATTCAGAACTGTCTGTATTACTTTGACATCAGCAGAAATTTGGATTTCTGCCAAAGAACTTCATTTCAAGCCAGGTATGATATCAGACTCTTCGATCTAATAAAAGTTATTCGCTCTGTTTTATTTTCTGTGTGTGATATATTATGTGTGATCTGAGAATCCAGTGTCGTATCAAGAGTCTCGACCCCTTTAAAGGCAGGGTTTCCACTCTTGCGACACACTTCTAAGGTTGTATCAGTAGTCTCAGGCTCTTTAAAGGCAAAGTTTCCACTACTGTGACCTCCTGAAAGAGTTACTAGTTTCTGCCTAAGCAGTCGGCTAGGAGCCTGTCTAATCTTCTTTAGGGAAGACACAAGACTAAACACCCTGCTTTCCTATGCAGTTATAGTAATCTCTACTATATCATGGATTCTTCAGTCTGTGTTCGTTCTGTAAATAACACTGTAGATTGTATAGCATCTACTTCTGAACCTGCATTATGTTTAATGATCCATTACATGCCTACCATTGAAACACTTGATCCTAGACTACAAGACATTTATAAAGGCATGAGACCTCCTGGTACTCCAAAAGATGGGTTAGGGTATATAGAACAATGTGACCAAGTCATTCTGGACTGCAAATTCTCCAACCCCTTTCCCAGTGACATACAAAGACCCTCTATGGATGAAATCCACAAATTTCATACTGTTATGAAAGGATGCCAGAAAGGATCTATTGAAGAAAAATGGATCAAGAAGATGTTGAACTGGGATTTGTTTACAAATCCAGAAACAAATGACTTTAACTCAGCCGTGTCAGATCCTGAAAAACTGAAATTAGCCCAAAATTGGCAGAAATATATATCTGACAATAATCTATGGATTTCTTTCTTTGAATGGAAGAAATTAAATCAAAAGGATGTAGTTCAGATGATGGGAGAAAGATCTGAGATCTCTCCCAAGCATAAATGGAAAAGTATTGAGGGACATACTATGGAATCTAATTCTACTTTTCCTCCCTTCAAGGGTATTGTCCTTGAAGATAATAACCGACAAGTAAAAGTAGTTCCTTTGCTGCTTTCTGAGGAAGCTATTTAGCTTTCAAGTATTGACAAGAGAGTCTAGTCTGTGTCAGAACAGATTAACTGGACTAATACTGCATTAAGAGGCATGGCTATCCATACCTTTGTGACCAATGACTATGCCCGAAAAGGACAGATTATAGACCTGCAAGTATCCACAAACACTATTGTACATTCTGTCAACCAAATCCAAGAGAAGGTCACAGATGTAAAAGATAAAATGGACTCTTCTCTTTGTGAGATATCTTGTAAATCTAGAGAGTCCCTAAGAAATCATGAAGATCTTATGGAAGGGTTGGGACAAGCTTTCTCTAAGATGGGAAAGACATTAACTGAAATTAGACAGAAGGATAGCAATCTTGATAAGCCTATCCCTGATCCATTCATCCTTCCAAACCCTTCTATCTCAATACTGTCTCCTGTATATAATCCATCTGAGACAGTAATCCAAAAAAGGTTCCCTCACCATTTTCCTCCAGAAGAAGATAAACCAAAAACATCCTCAAAAGAACATCTTTCTATAGTTACTATCCAAAACCATGCATATGAAAACCTTCCACATCATACCAGCAGACCATCAGCCCCAGACCTGATAGGAAAAGGAAGATTGCCTGAGTCTCAAACATTTGTTGAGTATTGGTTTCAAGAATGGAACATTGATAGTTTGTCTATTGCACAAATCAGACAAACGATAGATAAAATGTATGTCTCCTACAAAATTATGTGCATGAAAGGGAAAACAAAAGTTGAGGCATGCAAGTCCATCATCCAATGTTTTACAGGCACTCTCAGCAAATGGTGGGAAGTTATTTCTTCTCCTATTATGATTACTAAAATGGAAGTTGAGGTTCTCAGAGATGAACAAGGGGATATTGTATATCATATTGATGGTACTCCCCACAATAATATGATTGGTGGTTTAACCACTGCAATTATTGAGCACTGGTGTGGAACTGAGTCTAAGTTAGCTGATAAACATGAGCTAATTCTCATGAATATAAAGTGCAGGAAGATGTCTGAGTATGAAGAGTTCCATAAAGATTGGAATCAAAGAATATTTGAAGTTCAGAATAGTCAGAATCTTCTATGGAAACAAGTATACTTGGCATCCATACCAAGTAAATTTGTAGAATACCTTAAAATGCAAGAAGTTTTCAAACTTCCTTATGAAATGTACACTTGGGGGGAAATCTATTCCTTAATCACCAAAGCCTTGATTGGACTATGTGTAAATATGAAAGTCCAACATTCTGTTTCTAAGATTTCTTATATTCCTGACTAGAAATCCATCTATGAGAATTATGGCTTGTACATCACAGATCCTGTTAGAAGGAAAAAGAAAAGAAAAAAAAGAATTTCAGGAAGAAAAAAGGAGAAAGCCTAAGTATAAATATAAATACAGGCCTAGAACCCACTATTATGAGCCTGAAGACATAAAGCTGAAAACCCATTCTTATTAGGCCAAACAACAGATCCAAAGTTGGATATGTGGGAAACCTGGACATATGGCACATAACTGTCTAGATAATTTAGCCTCTAGGAAATCAAAGGGAAAATTTTTAGAACAAAAGGCTAAAGAGGCTCAAGAAAAGAAACAATTGGCTCTAAGGGTGCATTGTAATAGATGTGGAGCCAATGATCACGAAACTAACCAGTGTCCTTATCATCCATTTAAAAGAGAAGAAGTTCATCTTCTTCAAGAAGGATGTTGTTCAGACTCTGACAGTACTTCTGAGTTTCATTATAGCTCAGAAGAAGAAATATTAATCAATCAGGATTGCAAGTGCAGAAATCCAAATTTCTGCTCATGTCAAAGTAATACAGACAATTTTGAATCTGAATCAGAACCAGAAATTAAAGGAAAAATAAAAGTATGTATGTTTAATAATACAGGAGATCAAGAAGCACAAATGTTGGCTCAGATCAAAGCTTTCCCTGAAGGTGAAATGAAAAATTCACTTCTTGATACTTTTGTGAAAACTGTAAAGACTGAACAAAGGAACAAGACTACTGAATCCTCTAGAAGAGAACCTTTGTTCATTGATGCCTCTTATGACAGAAATACTAAGACCTTTATCAAATTCAACAAAGATGAAAAATTGCAAAATACTTCTGTGACTGATCTAGCCAAAGAAGTACTTCTCCTAAAGAAAGAAGTCTCTGAATTAAAAGGAAAAATCAGAAAGATGGAAGAAGAAGTTGAATACAACTTCAAAATTTGATTCATGGGCTAGACAGGAAATCAGAGAAATTAGAAAAAGATTGGACTCAATACCTCCTCCATTAGAAGATGTCCCTTTTAAGAGTCCAAAATCATTAGTACAAGGGAAAACAACTACACAAATGCAAGGGCTAACAGCCATAAAAATCATGCCCATTAAATTCCAAAAATATCAAGTAAGAATCAAGTTAGAAATAAATGGAGAAATCTTTAAGTTAAACGCACTATTGGATACTGGTTCAGATATGAATTTAGTGCACAAAGACTTGATTACTGTAAAATATTGGCTTCCTAGTAATTATTCTACTATTAGATCGGGAAATGTAAACACTGACATGAATTTTGAGATTCCTAAAGGTATTTTGCTATTTGATGAATATGCCTTAGGAATGAAGTATTTGATAACCGAACTACCAGTGGAATGTATTCTTGGTACACCATTTCTCTCTGCAATAGAACCCCATGGTTCTTATCAAAGTCCTATAGGTGAACCAGGATATTTCATCACCTTGCCTAGTATTGAAGGTCATCCACCCAAAAGATTAGAATTGCCATTTATTTCAGAATCTCGTGCTCAGATTGCTTACTGTTCTAAAAACATGGTGATTATAAGCACTTGGGATGACTACATAAATGCTCCATCAATGCATTATCTGGATGACAATACAGAATGGGAAGTATATAAAGAAAATTGGGTTCCCAATTGGCAGTTGAGAAGTTCAAAATGAATAGAGTTTGGATTGCCAGGATTTTCAAGAAATACCAGTCTCTATGTGATACCCCCACAGCATGTTATTGGACAGATGCACCATGCATCTACAATTGCTGCCAGACAAAAATTGGTAGAAATGGGAGATCTCAGCAGAATAAGGTCTGCTAACAGAGAATGGTTTTGTCAACAAACGCAGACTTGGCAACAGACTCCAGCCTGGAATTTTTTCCAGATTAATAGAATGAGAACTCTGCAATCTTGGCGAAATCAGGATCCACATGAACAATTATTTGAAATAAATTATTTCCAATACAAAGCCATGTGGTATAATGTTTGTTTATGGATAGATAGGTACAGATATTACTATTGTATGCTTAAATTCTCTATGCCTTTTGTTGCATTTCCTGAACCTGATTGGATACCAGATTGGTGGAAGAAATTCGGTTTGAATCCAAGTGGAGTCCATTCGGATGTAACTGAAACTACCAGAATGTTCTTATTTCCAAACAGGAGACTCCAAACTGTTCATGATCTATACTCCGAAGAAGAATACAAAATGCTCTTCATCAGGGAAAGGCATCCATGAATTATCAGAACCAGGTACATTCTGCAACAAGATGAAGACAGTAACGAGGATCCTGAACTATACAGAGAAGTATATACCCAGCACTGGGACCCTTACCAATTTCACCACTTCCATGATCATTCGATGGAATAATGATAAAATTGTCTTACTATCAGACAAATGTTGATAGTCGGTTTCCGTGGGTTGACGTGACCAACCTCCACAGTGTAATCACATGAATTCATGTCTAAATGGACGACAGTGGCACCATTCAGGTTTAGTGGGTTACCGTAATCAACATCCACTGTGTAATTATTGTCCTCTTGTAATAATGAGCATCTTAGAAACTCAGAGCACTTCTCCGACTTTTGGCGTGGTTTCACCCGCATTTCTAAGATTCTCTCCTTTATGTCATGTTTTGTCTGTCCTCTGATCGGGGAATCTTGCACGATTACCCCGTCAGATTTACTATTATATTTACTTTCGATGGATATGAAATAAAGCTTATGATTTGGTCGGAGATTCTTGCATGAATACATCCACCAAATCCATAAAGCAAGATCTAGTGGACGACATGTAAGTCCAATTGTCTATTCGAGTCTTTTCTTCATAATGACTCTCTCTTCATAAATTTGTATAAATGAAGGATGAGAGCTCATTCTTGAGGAGGAACTTTCATAGAGAGTTAGAGTGTTAGTCCGAGTCTTCTAAGCTTCCCTCCTGTCTGAAGCTTTGTGTCATTCTCTGAGTCTATAAGTAAGTTGTGAGTGTGAACGAATACGAGCATCCTACTCTTGCTCTGTGCATCCTGCACAAAGTTGTAATACCTTGGCATTTTCATGCTCTGAATATGATATAAAGAAGTCTTCCACATATGTGTTCAACTCTGAAAATTGATTATTGTCTCTGTAACATGCGCGCGTTGTGATTTTGTTTATTTGCCTGTATTTGCAATCGGTGTTCCTTGGTACTGTCTGCTGAAGCTCACTCATCCGAAGATAAGGTTCACTCGTGGTTGGTGTAAAGTGTCTGCCAAGCACTAGTAGTAAGTCCCGCGAAAGCAAGGAGGCCGCTATAGGGCAGTGGTAGGTGCATAGAGGTGCTGAAAACCAACTAAAGGGTTCACATAAGGCCGCAAAAGCTTGGTGGAGTCCAAGTGGTGGGGTACAGTAAGCAGGCAGAGTAAAGCGGTTAACCCGACGATATTGGTTCTGCCGAGAGTAGCAGAAATCAGAAGTCCAGATGACAAAAGGAGGCCGCGCATGAGACAAGTCGATCGTCAAGCTTCAATCTCTGACAGAGGAAGCCCCTGACAAGCTGTTCGAGAGTAGCAGCTTACAAATGGTATAATGAATAATTTTCATACCAATGGCTCAGCTCGACTTGGTGACGTATATAATTTCTCCCGGTCACGCTATCTTAACCAGATACACTCCAGAGTCATGTTGATTCCTTGACAGCTCCAACCGCACTGATATTGACTAGGCACACCATGTAAATCTCCAACGATCAATATTCTTCAAATCTCCTTTCGGTACAAAACTAACTTAGGGTTTCTATCCATATCAGTGTCATTTTCATTAGAGGAGGTGGTATCCCTTGTTACCGGGTCTCGCTCACGAAGGGATGGATCTTGAACAGGCTATGTTATGGCTGCTGATGGGTCTCGCCTTAAGAATCTCATAACGGCCGTATTCGTCTCTATAAACCAACACGTACTCTTCATCTAATCGCCACGTACTCCATCATCCTCTGCTAGAAGTCCATTTGTGTTGAATGCATGGTAGTGTTGCTGACAATCGTTTCTTATAACTACAAGTGGCATTTTCATCCAATCCCAATGCATATGGATTTACTGCTTTTTTTGTTCTTTGGTTTTAAATCGTGGTTGCTTGAAAGAGCAAGGATTTGCCACACTAAAACTCTACTTTGTAAACAAGAAAAACTCCGTCTGAATTTGACGTTGTAGCTAATGAAATGTTGTCGACTTACCTGTTGTACCTACCTATTGACGTGGATAAACATCATTTTATTTGGTGACATGGATGCTTTCACGTGAGAATGACTGGTACAGATTTCAAGCTTCCATCTTCTCGCTAATATAGTCTGGTTAAGCTATTCCAGCAGCTACATGCTTGAACAACAGTCAATACCTCGCAATCTTGGAAACAGATTTACTCTGCCACAATGGGCAGGGACTTGCTGCCCTTTGCAGCTCCACAATGGAGAATTTACCAAACAACTATGCGACCCATAAATGGTAGCACGAATAGAAACGACGTTAACCACAAACCCAAATTATTCACAATATGGTAGCACGAATAGAAACGACTTTAACCACAAACCCAAATTATTCACAATTGCAATTGATGCCATGCATATAACCTACATGTGTACCTTCCTTGGTCATAATTAATTTTCACATTCTCCCAACTTTTCAATGCATCGAGACGCTGCTCTTATTATTCACTAATCTACTCTCTGTTATGCTAAGTGGCATGGATTTTCCAGAATAGCTTAGGGTCATGTAACATCCATCAAATGTGTGTTTTTTTAATATTATTAAATAATGTAATTTTAATGACGTGAGGATGGATGCAAAAATGTCTGACCTCCTCTTTGAAACTTCATCGCAACATTGAAAATCGGAGGGAAAAAAACATTTTTTGTCTCTCTGTTTTCAAAATTAACGGAAAGTTGACAAATCAATGAGACTTGTATAAGGAAAGGCCGATTTTCACATAGGAGTGTTCTTTAAGACTAATGGTTGAATAGTGACTGACAAAGATGATTCAAATTTACATATAATAATTATTCAAAGATTCCACAATCTCACTTTTTTTTAATACTTCATACTCAGTCAAATATTATTCATAACTTGGATCTTATAAACTTTTATAAGGATTCAAGTAGTATATTAACTTTGGATCTTCCTTTGACGTGAGAGTTGTGCACGTATAACCGGTTACCGGAGACAATTTGATAAGGATTCACCTGTACAAAAATGGTCTAATTCTCAACAGAAGCCAATTCAACAAGCAATCTGCGTATCAAAGAAATCATTGAGGTATGAAGCTGGAATGGCATGCCTTTCTGACCGTTTTAAGCATTTAAAAAAAAAA
>SNQJ01S0018268.1:62790-113334 GCA_010110895.2 Picea sitchensis
TTTCTTTGATCCTGTATATCTAGCATTGCACCATTGTTCCCAAGCAGATGTTCTGGAAGAGCCATCCTGACTTGATTCTGGCTGTGACTCAGGTTTTTGTTCTCCATCCATAGTTTTAATGGAGGAAAACGTTTCAATATGAGGTCTGTTAGATGAGATATTTACAAGGGCTAGCTGGTTAGCTAAGCTTTCTTCCTTGGCCTTCATGATTGAGCCTTCAAGATCATTTCCTTGAGGTTGAACCAAGGTTAGATTGTCTCTAGCTAGCTGACAGACTTCAGCAATCCTAACCAAAGTAAGATTTCTCATTGTAGAGGCTAACTGCTTAAAAGTTAGCAGTTTAGATAGATCAGGAGGAGAAGAACGAAAGAATGAGAATGAAGCATCATTAGAAGGAGGGGATGATGGAGTGGCAGGTGAAGTTTCTTCTTGATGACTCAATTTCATATCTTCAACTTCTTTTTCAATTGTTTCTAATTTCTCCAGAATTAGATGCAATTGGTGTTTCAGATCTTCTTGATTTGTAGAGATCTGATCTAGCTCAGAGTGTAACCCATTCATATGACCTTTAGTCTTTAAAACATCTTGGGCTATGTCATCTATATTTTGAGCTAGGCAAACAGATTGATAGTTTGCATAATTTTGCAATCTGATAAGATTTTCTGGAGGATTTTCGTCCGATCTTCTATAGTGGAGGAAATCTAAATCCGCAACAAGATTATTTTGGAATTTTGGATTATGATTGCCTGTTCCCAAATATCTAGAAGGTAATTCAGTTTTTTTTTCTTTACCACTTCTAGGCAGAGGATAGTCCATCATTTTGATAGTTGGGACAGCAAGCTTTTGGCATTCAGAACAGTCTGAGTGTTGACCTTTGTGTTCAACCTTGTTCTGGTATGTCTCAAAATTCTTTTCCAAAGAAGGAGCAGATGTTAGATTTTCTTTTGGCAAAGGTTCGGGAGTAAGATATTCTCTTTTGCAGTAATAGCAGTCCTTAGAACCTTTTGCATGCTTCAGTAGATGATCATTTAATTTGGATCTACCAACAACTGGCTTGAAAGTAGGAATTTTATGATGTACAGGAGAATGTACAGGAGATGTAGGAAGGTGTCTAGCAGGTTCTGATCTGGATGTACTAACAGAAAGTGAAGAGAACTGTCTGTTAAGACTTGGATATCTCTGACTCTGAGATTTTCCTAGCCGAAGAGTAGGAAGACCTTGATCATTCATATAGACATTCATTTCCTTTGGCATAGGAGGCTGGATTTGAGTAGAGATAGGATAATACTCTGCAGACCATTCTTCGATCTCTGTGAGTTGACAGAAATCGAGAGACAGAGGCGAAACATTACCGGGACCAACCACCACACTTTCGTTAGTAGCGCGCTGCAAGAGTTTGGGATTTAGGGCAGGCATGGTCAAGGTAACAAAACGGAGACAAATAGTAGAATGAATTTGGGCTACTTTAGACCCTTCGGCCATATCAAAGCCGACAAGTTGTAGATAGGCTTGGAGAAGTGTATTTATATAAGGATCTCGAAGAGAGACCTGGAATCTAGGTAAGGCAGAAGACCATACAGGGCCATTGTGTAGAGGGGCTTGGAACCCGGAAATAATAGCATCCTGAAACTTATTATGTCATGTGTCAAGGATACATAACAAAGCATTAGTATTCAGGCCAGGTCTGACTAAAGCATTTAACCCAAACTGAATAAGACCAATGTGGATGTACTCGTATCCATGACTGAGACCCCAATCAATATCAGCTTGTTGAATCAGAGGGAGTTGGTGTTTAGTCTGATCGAGAGAGATAGGAATATTGACTGAACAATATCTAATAAGAGTAGCATCTTTGAACTGAAAGACTGATAAATTATGTATCTCAGTAGCAGGAATCTGAGGCATTTTCCAATTAGGGTCAGGTTCATACTCCTGAGCTAAGACATGGTCATTATATAGAGGCTTGCTATTAGACTGACTCAACAACTTTTTATACCAAGGTTGACATTGTGCGCAATGACGAGTTTTTCTTGGTGGACAAGATAATACTTTCACCTTTTTCATTTTTGATAATTCTAAACACTTTAACTTTGATGGTGTTAAAATATTCCAACTTTTTGTCATGTCATATTTCACATTGATTTTCACATAGACAAATGTTAGTGGACTTGATTCGACTATGTTATCATTTCAAACACTTTGTGTTTATCATTGATAATATGAAAAAGGGTTTCCCATTTTTCTTGTGGATGAAGAAATTTTTGCTTTTGTCATATCAAACATAACAATAGATGTGGAAAAACTCTACCTTTGGTTGACAAAACACATAAAATATAAAATCGATGTTGGCCATCACACTTTCGTATCAATTGTGTGAAGCATATGTTCCACTTTTTCTTTGTTAAATGAGAAAATATCAAATCAAGACTTGACTTGACTTAGTGCATAAGATGACACACATAGAATTGGATAGATGTTAGCACCACGTCTTTAGTAATCATCTTTTCTTTATAAGATGAGAAATGTCTCTGTCATGCTCACCATTTACTTTGTTAAATAAATAATAAGGGAATATTTTCTCTTTTGTTATTTGTTAAATAAATAAGGGAATACTTTCGCTTTTGTTATTTCAAACATCATAGTGATAATGCCAAACACTTTAGGTTGACAAAGACATAGTTGGATAGGTGTTAGCACCCTATGTTTAGTAACCATCTTTTCTTTATAAGATGATGAAGAAATTTAATCTTTGTAAGGAGTAGATTAAATTTAACCTTTTCATTAATGATGTATAATACTATTTTGTGTTTCTTTAAGCCTATCGAGTATTTTTGAGATCTAGGTTAATATTTTTAATTACAAATGCAAAAGTTTGTACCTACTCTGATTATAAACCATGATGCATATAACTCAATCTAATAATTTTGGCAATTCGTATATAAATTTAGTCCCTTTAACCATGGTATTTGTATCTCTTTATTCCATGTATAATGTCATTCTACATGGATATGGATATTGATAAAGGTATAATGTTTTTATTTCTAGGTTTTGACTCAAATATAATGTTATAATTCTACATAGATTTTAACCCAGAGATAATGTCTTTTTCATAGATTTTGTCTTGGTGATAATATAATTCTATATATATTTTGGCCTTGCTATTAAATATTTCGGTATTGGCTTTGGCTCTAGTAAAATATGTTTCTTCATAGATTTTTTTCCCATGCATTTTAATGTTTTTTTTGTCAAGTTTAGGTATAGCAGTCTCCTTCTCCATAGATTTCAACCAAGAAACAATGGATTTTTGCATAAATTTTGGCTCAAATGATGCTCTGTCATGCTACACAAATTTTGGATAGGATGGAATGTCGTTGCATTGCAAAAGCTGGACTATGATATGAAAAGAAAAAAAAATCTTGTGAAGATCATCCTTGATAAGATACATTTATTAACCATAGATGTTTAATGTAAGTGCCCTCTTAAGTTTTCCAGTGTTCCTCTTATTGACATGTGCCATTGATGCATAATGAAATGGAAAATGTCATTTTAAGAAAGATACACATGTTATTACCCCTATTCCATATTTATGCATGTGCCTACACTTGTTATTACCTCTTTTCCATATTTACGAGTGTATCCATGCACCTTGGGGGAGTCCATTCCTTGAAACTAGATGGTTTTGTAATCCATGATGTATTGTTTTCCCCATAGAGTGGTCACTTCAACCATTCCCTAAAACATAACCAAGAGAGCCAAAAAAAACAACCATCAACAACTTTTGTTGGACTTAATAGTTTCATGATATTGATAAAGAAAATGAAGTAATATATTTTCACACAACATATAACAAGGTAACATGAACATTTATTACATGTGAAATATACTTAGGCCACAAGTTAAGAAGTACATGAGTTGCATTTATCTTTGCATAGTGAACATTCAAAATTGAAGACGATTGAAGCTAAATGCAAGTAACAAATGTCAAGAAAAATTTCATGATACATCTCTACAATAAGAATTTTATTAATCATGAATTTCAAGAATGATTAAGTTGCAGAGATGGAGTGGTAGTGATTATTAATCCATGACATTTTATCTAGTACTATTTGGTTGTATCTTGGTAGACTACGGGTGAATTAAGAAAAATAAATCTAAAATGAAAATTAAAGAATGAGAAATGGAGAGAAGTGCACTAATATATTATTAAGGTCTATGGGATTGCTTGCTCTATGTGATAAAAAAAGAGCAAAAAGAGATGGAAATATTATTAGTGTAATGAAAATAAGTATCAATAGCTAAAGTTACGTGAAGGTAATGAAAAGTGTTATGTTACCTTCGCGTATACCTAAAGTTATCGGGAAGGTAATGAAAAGATGTATACCTAAAGTTACGCGAAGGTAATGAAAAGTGTTCTGCCCTTGGAGACTTTGAATCATTCAGATAATGTATGGAGAGGGTTTTAGCGGGACATTAGTTTTAGTAATTTTTTTGAACCCGACTTGTAGTCTTTCATGGTGGATGGACATATTTAGTAACTAGTTAACTGGTTACCTGCTGATGTGCGATTTTATAGTGTTTTAGACTGACACTTTGGCAAGTCCTTTATGGGAGAAATCCATTTTTATTTGGCCTGAGATCCATTTTAATATAGCATTTAAATTTTTGTTATGGCATCAGTCTGGGAGCCTGGCCCACTGCCAAGGAGTTGACAAGTCTATGTGTTGGCAGTGTTTTGATTGGGGAAACCGTTCCAGATCATGTCACTAGAGATCAGTGCCCTTATGGGTGCCGCAGACGAGGAGGTTTGGGAGCATGAAGGTTTTTTTAACACCGTCGATAAACTGTGTAGAGATATAGGTGGTGCAAAAACATAAATGAGTCATTAACACACGTAGCTAAAGATCCTCAGCCACCTTCTTTGACATTCACTAAGGTGACGACTAAAGGCTCACAGGTAGTTGGCTCCTCACATCCATTTTTACAATCTGAGGGTGGTTTGGGCCCTGATTTTTCCGGGAGAGAGATAAGAAACAGGGTTGATTTTTCTGGATACAAGTCGGGGCCAGTCACACTACAAGGAGATTTAGAGGCAGCTACCATTCCAGTGGAATTATCCCATGAGGATCCAAGCGTGAAGGATACACGGAGTAAGATTTCAGGAAAGGTATGGAAGCCTAAGAAACAAAGGCAATGTATGGTGATTGGGATGGATGTTGGGCTGGAGGAAATATGCCAACTATCGCTCTGTACATTAGTTGGATGTTTTGCATACAATATTAGGAGCTTAATCACTTTTAATGAGTGGATGCATACCCATTGCCTATCCATACTAGGCTATGCGTCGAAGTATTGGACTCTTTCTTTTGGCTGGTTCAGGTTAGTTTTTAATTCCCCGGAAGATGTAGAACTCATCCTGTCTAGATTTTGGGCATATGAGGGAGGTAGATTAATGTTAAAGAGGTGGCATACAGGTTTCGACCCAGCCACAGACTATTTTAGCCACTGCCGTGTTTGGGTATTTCTCCTAGGACTTCCACTCAACCTGTGGAACAAACCGACTTTGAGGGCTATTGGTAATCTACTCGGTCACTTTCTAAAAGTTGATGAGAAGAGTCTCATCTCCCAGAACAAACGAATGGCATGAGTCTTGGTTGAGCTTGACATACACGTCAGACTGATGGAATCTATGGAACTAGAGTGGCACGGCGAGATACTGCTACAAAGGTTGGACTACTTGGGGATACCATTCTGGTTCTCCCATTGTCGTCAAATGGGACACCTCAGAAAAGATTGTACTTATAGGTTTGGAGTTGGGAGGGCGGAGGAATAGGTGGAAGAGAAACACTCTAATTTATATATGAGTGAAGAGGAGAATGTTGGTTTGGACAGATACCCTGTGGTTATTGAAGCTACTTCAGATGGTGATTTATCGGGAATGCTCATCGGTAAGTTGAGGTCCTACTACCCAAGTTTTTATTTTAAATTATCGACCTGGGAAAGAGACTTTTTAGAGAATTTTGTAGCTCTGAATAAAGTGACATCATATGATTTTGATACTATTTCAAAGGAGGCTTCAAAGGGTGGTCTTCGATCTACTAACCCGGTATATATCTCCCCAGTCTCTCCTAATGTATACCATCTGACATCCCTATCGATTGATGTTGTGGCACAGTCCCCACTAGTTCATCCTTCCCCTATTCTGAGTGGCCAACAGGAAAACACTGGTCGTATTGCAGTTATAGATTCCTCAGTTCCCTCTCGTAGCAGCTCGGATAGTCCTACCCATCTTCCTTTTTACTGGGATTTGGATGCTCAGCAGGGGCATTCGGCTAGTCTTAATAGTAACTTTCCATCTTCACAGATTGGTAAATTGAAGGCCACTGATAATGATGATGTCTTAGAATCCTCAGTACCTATCTCTAATGACTCTGATAGCATCACTATGCTTCCTACTTTCTGGGGGTTGGAGGCGCAACAAGGGGTACCGACTACCCATCACAACAGGCATTCACCTGGTTTAGGGCCCCAACAGGGGAAGTCTTTATCCTCGTCATGAGGGCTGGGTTTGGAGATCTCTCTGATTAAGACCCAAAGTGCCCGCAAGAAGGTAGGGAAGACACCATCAACTACTAAACAACATTCAGCTTCAACTTCTAACATGGGGGCACTTAGAGGCATGAAATCTCTAGCCAAGGCTAAATCATGATCCTCCTCTCCCTAAACATCAAAGGGGTGGGAGGACCCCTTAAATTCCCTTCATTACGTAGACTTATCGATATTAATAAGACATAAATTATCTTCTTTCAAGAAACCTTGGTGGATGAGGAAAAGGCTCGGAAATTATTTTATTCTCTTTGCTCAACTTGGATGGTTAGTGCAGTCAGCTTTGTGGGGAAATTGAGAGGACTTCTAGTTGCTTGGAATCCAATTTTATTTGATCTACATCCTTTTCTTTGTGTAGGTGGAATCCTTCTGACAAGTATACATCTTCCTGATAACAAAAAGATATCATTTATCAATGCGTATGGTCCGTGTTCCGGGCACAGAGTTTTCTGGGAAAGAGTGGAAGCCAAAGGCCTATTATCCATGGATGCTCTCATCTTAGCAGGGGATCTTAATTTTACTACTAGTTTTGACGAATTTTGGGGTGCTAGTGCACTTATGGATCCTTTGGCAGGGTTCTTTAAAGATATGTTTGCTAAAAATATTTTAGTGGACATTCAACCTACAGAGCTAGTGCCAACTTGGTGCAATGGCAAAAGAAGGGGTTAGGGGATACAAAAACGTTTGGACAGATTTTTTGTTTCAACATCTCTTCTGGATGATTCAGTAAGGTACAGATAGTGGGTGGAACTTCCGTTTATTTCGGATCATGCACCAATTATCTTTCAACTGGATGATGGTCTTAAGAGAATTGCATATCCTTACAAATTCAATCCTACACATGTGTGTGATGAGTCTTTCGGAGATATGGTTAAATCTGTTTGGTGTACAAATCAGGATTTTAGAGAGGAAGGTGCACAGTACATACTTGTTTCCAATATTATTAAATTAAAAGCCCGGGTAAACAAATGGATTATAGAAAAGAAATAGAAGGAATATATTCACTATGAAAAGTTAGAAGCAGAAATCGTTGGACTATTACATACAAGCCTGGACATTGGTCAAAACTATGAACTGGATATCTGGTTGAAACATTGTGAATCTGAATGCAATAAATTATTGATGGAGGAAGAGGAACGTTTGCGCCTAAAGAGTGGGGCCACGTGGATAAAATCTGGGGATAAAAATACTAAGTACTTCCATAGTTTTGTGAGCCACGGACGAAATAAAAAATACCTGTGGGAAATCAAAGATGATGAGGGGCAAGTTCATCTCGGCCAAGAAGATATTAAAAGGGAAGCTAAGAGACATTTTAGTTCCTTTTACAAAGCATCGAATCAGAATATGATAGTTGACCAAGTTGAATTAGTGAGGATGTATCCTAGATTGGTCAAGGAAGAAAACATCAACACTATAGAAATTGTTGTTACAAAAGAGGAAATATTTCATGTTCTAAAAGGTATGGCCAAAGAAAAGAGCCCGGGCTCTGACGGGTGGACCGTGGAATTCTAAATTTCTTATTTTGATCTGGTTGCTAATGACTTGCTGGAATCCATAGAAGAAGCACGCCTAAAGGGTGAGGTTAACAAATCACTTAACTCAACATTTATTGCGCTTATTCCCAAGGTAAATGGTCCTGCCACTTTTGGAGACTTCCACCCGATTGCATTATGTAATCTATGCTACAAAATTATAACTAAAATTATTGCCAATAGAATCAGACCGATCTTGTCCCGCACAATTTCAGAGGCGCAGTTCAGGTTCTTGAAAGGAAGACAGATCATAGATGCAATAGGAACCGCCCAAGAGTGCCTACATAGCATTAGAGATAAAAAAACTCCAGGCTCTAATACTTAAGATAGATTTTAAAAAATCTTATGAATATATCAATTGGGACTTCCTCAAACTGGTTTTGCTCCAACGTGGCTTTGGCTTACCGACTACAAAATGGATTATGGGGTGTATTACATCTGTGAATTTTGCAGTGTTGATCAATGGTAAGCCCTCAGACTTCTTTTACAGTGGAAGGGGGCTCAGACATGGCTTTCCACTATAGCCCTTGCTATTTATTTTGATCATGGAAGGATTGAGCCTGACACTTAAGAGAAGGAAAGAGGAAGGACTTCTAACTGGAATCAAAGTGTCCATATGTTTAAAGATATTACATCTATTATTTTGTTGATGATGTACTAATCATGACAAAAGGTTCCATTGAAGAATGGAAGGATATTAGCAAAGTCTTGATACTATTTTGCAGTGCATCCAACCTTCAAATTAATGCACAAAAATCCACTTTCTTGCAGTTCAGTGTTAGACAACAAGTTCTGGATGCTTTAAAATACTTCTTTCATTACCAATTTCAAGATCTAACGGAGGGGTTCATGTATCTTGGATATTTTCTGAAGATGGGCAGGTACAAAACTAAAGATTGGCATTGGCTGTTAGAAAAATACGAAAAGAGGATTAAACATTGGTGCAATTGGTGGCTGTCTATTGGGGGTCGTTTATCCTTGATCAAATATGTTCTTGAGAGTCAACCAGTGTATTGGTTGGCCCTATCAAACATTCTAGCCATGATTCTACAAAGGATCTGACAGCTTATTTTTGGCTTTCTTTGGTCAGGAGGCAAGAAGAAAAATAGCTTTCATCTATGCAACTGGAACTATATTGCTCGCCCAAAGATATTTGGGGGTTGGGGATTGAGAAACATTCTATGTTTTAGCAGAGAAATGGTAGCTAACACCCTTTGTAGGGCTTTGATGCACGATTTCCTTTGGCATCGGGTTTTAAAATCAAAATACTTACCTTTCATCTCAGTGGAAAGATGGTTTTGTACTGTCAACACTTCAATGATTAAGGGATCACAATCCTGGTCCCATTTACTAAAATTGTTTCACATCCTTATGCATTGGATAGCATGGAGGCTGGATACGGGCCACTCCATATTGATCAGCAGAGACTGCATCCTGGGTATGGGGGTATCAGCCTTACTCTCTAAGGACCTTATTCAAGCTATTAATCGGAAAGGAATTTACTATATTCACCGGGCATTTGAGGATCCTCGAGCGGGTATGGTAGCAACTAACTGGTACTCTAGAGAGGCATTGGAACTTGTGTGGCCTTTACTTGTAGAATGGAAAAATTTCAGATGAGGTCTTATTAATTCAAGGATTCTCTTTCAAGATAAACTAGATGCTTTGATTTGGATGGGTGGAGACCAAACGGGGATAATCTCGGTAAAAAATGTATACTTGGCAGTGGAAAAATTGAAGTGGATTCATACTACCCGCGGCTGGAGAAAGGCACTTTGGTCCTAGGACTATCCTTTAAAAGTTAAAATTTTTATCTGGCTGGCGGTTGAAAACATAATACTTTCATGGGATGTTCTTCAACCAAGAGGCTTCATAGGACCTAGCTATTGCATCCTCTGCAAAAAGGATCGTGAGAACACTCATCACTTGCTGGTTGATTGCGAATTTACATCGGCTGTATGGGGCAAATTATTATTACACAAAACTTCATTGGGTACTTGGACCAGAAACACATTAGTGGACTTCTTAAATTCATGGTATAAACAGAACTTCCTTCATTCAACTCTGCCTACATATACCAGTTGATTTATTTGGTAGGAAAGGAACACAACGATATTTGAAAATCAACACCCAATTGTTCAGAGGGTGGTGTATCGAGTTATAGCTTCCATGAAGGATCACATCGAGAAGCCTATGAATGTTGTTCGAAAAATGGGGCGAACTTGTCACTCAATGGGTAGTCGCTTGGCTGGTTTGATGGGGTGGTGACGTCTTCGGGTTAGAACAGTGGTGCGGGAGGCATTATTAAGTTGAATGAGCAATGCAGCTACAAATGGCTACTCAACTGTGAGCAGGGGACGAACGCTAGAGAAAAATTGTTGGGAGCTTGGGCACTTCTCACCTTAGCTTCCTGGCTTTCCATTCTCACTATTCATGTTCATGGTGACTCCAAGGTCATCATTGACTGGTTGAGGGGAAAGGGTCGCCTATAGGTTGTTACATTGGACTGCTGGAAACACAGACTAAGGGGATTAATCGATCTTTTCCATTCTATATCTTTTTCCCATGTTTACAGAGAAGATAATGAAGTGTTAGACAGTCTCTCTACGCGGGCACTTCTCAAGGAACCTGGAATGATCTACTATTACCAGTGTGTTGAGGATCATGAGAGTCCTCAATTATCACTCGATCTATACTAGATACTCAGATACTTGAGTTATTGACTTGCTCTTGTTTTTTTGGGACAGGGTTCCTTTTATTTACTTTCTTTAGTGGTTGCCTTTGTAATGGACTCTACAGCTATCTAGTTAGATCATGTTGTTCTTGATGAGTTACCTCTCTAGCGGATTCATGGAAGATTAGTTTTTTTTTTTTTGTTGAGGCTCACTTCATGTATTGGGATATTAGTCTGCCAGTTCTTTTTTTGGTGATTTTGATACCATGGGTACTGTTTTGGAGACCTATGAGGTTTGGGAACCTTTTCTAAAGACCAGTTTATATTTTCTATATAAATATAAAGTGAAATTTTTCTATGGAAAAAAGTGATGTGGACGAAGGATTTCTATCAACAAGCGACTTCAGTGCATAGTGTGGCAATGACATAAAAAGTAACAGATGCTCGTTTTTAACGTTAGATGCCGGAACATTTCACCTTTTACAAAGTCAAACACGGTGATATTTTTTTCTTTGTGACGGTGGAAAACACTAAAATTGTATAATGGACAATACATTAGATTAGACTAGTGCAGTCATGAGACAAAGATGAAAAGATGGAAAATAGAGTGAATTAGACTTACTGCGAGAAGGTGACAAAGACATAAATATGGACAAATGATGGAAATACGTGCTTAGCATCGATGATGTTTGATGTAAAACATGCTTTGTGCTTCCATTTTTGGGAGAGGACAAATATTTGATTGTAAAGTTATATGGAATTTAATAAGCCATAGTCTAAACTTTCTATGTTTTAGTTTTTTTTTTTTTTTTTTTTAGTATTTTGGGAGGGGGGAGTTTTTTTGTTTAGTTTTGCTTGAAATTTTGAGAGAAAGTTATGGATCTACAGATTTGAGTGGCTAAGTCTGTATAATCTGAGTATCTGAGGGGTTTTTCAACCCACTTAATTCATTTATGCATTCAGAAATACAATTTAAACAACAAAAAATAGTGATTTCATTCAGATTTTTGTCAAAAATATCCAAAACGTAGAACAATTAAACAACGTCATTTAATAATCACAACATGCATGATGTAATATGCATTAATTTAGATAGTGTAAATGAAGTTCATATGTGAAATTAATTCTATAATAAATAGTGTTTATAAAGTACATTTATCAATATTATTGAAATAATAATTATATATATAACTTAGTGATTCATTTATTAATAATACATGAAAAAATACATATTTTTAAAGTTATAAATTAAATTTTGATGGTTCTAGTTATGATATTCAAAATTATTAATAGAGTTGTCTATGCTACTAACATAGTTAGGCCTTGATATAACACTGTAAAAATAACAAAAGTTATCCATAAGACAACAAGTTACTAACCCACAGTTTGTTCTATGAAAATGACCAAGACAAACACCCATCCTAATGATTAACATAAAAGCTAAACAAAACTACTTAAACCTGGCAATGAGGCTACTAGTACTCACCCTTTGAAGTCGAGTTTACATCAATGTAGACCAGCTAGGTGGTTGTCTAAGCCTCCATTGCTTGTGTCTAGCCATCTAGATTTCGCTCCTCCACCACAACTTCAATTCCCCAAATTTCTTTGACCAATGCTTCATATTTTCAATCCATGAAGTGTAGTTTTACTAGTAGAGCTTGTTGTTGAGTGCCTCGTTATTCCACTACCTGCACAATGAAGTATTTATTGTGCCATTACAATTCTACCAACTTGAAACATTTAGTTCCCTTGTTGCAAGAAAGACTCATGTTTGGAATTTAGTCTAGGAGTTAAACATCAATATCATCAGAGGAGGTATTACCATGTTTCTCCTTGACCAAGTTTTCAATTCATTCTACCTCTTCCTTGACTAAAGTTGAAAACAATATGTTGTATCTCTTTGTGGTTTTCATTTCCTATGTTTTATATTTAGTTTTTTGATGAGGATGGATCCTTTCATTATAGGTTCTACAAGCCCATAACTAACCTCTTATGGTTGCATTAGTTTTGCTACCACTAACTATAGGCTTACATTCTATCTAATTCCCATTCATTGTTACAAATTGACTCTTTCTAAACAAATTATCACAAGCTAAGGACTAAGAATTGACTAAACACCAAATAGAGAAACTCCAAATTGACTCCTCATCTCCCAACAAATTGACCACATAATTGAAAAGTAATAATGTCTAGCCCTTTGATACCAAGCCAACCCTCTAAATGTAGATAGGTTGTACCCCTCCAATAAATTGAAACCAATCCCATCCTCTATCAATATATAGGTTGACCCCATTGACTATAGGAAACCTAAGGAAATGGGCTCAAAAGGAATAGTGTCTAGACCTCTAATACCAAGATAACCCTCTAACTATCTATAGGGAGGTTGACCCTTTGACTATAGGAAACCTAAGGAAATGGGGATTTCCTCTCACCTCTCCATCGTCCTTAGGTTTCAATGGGTGTGACCTAGAGTAGGATTGTAAGATTCTTTCTAGACTTTGTCCCTCCCAACTACACCTAAGGAGCTCCAAGATGTACCAAGAAATACTAAAATGACATAGAGGAAACACAACAAAGACCTATAGAATACTAACCTTCCATGAGGTTCATCAACTTGAACACGCTCCCCCTTTATATTGTTACCTTTCTGCATGGATTTTTCTAGTATACATAAATGGTAAACCATGAATGGTTTATGGTTTTACTATGCCTATATATTTAGTACTATAGCTAGAGGAAATCACAAAGTGTCAATCTTATCTTATCATTACATTGTCAAAATTTGTCCATAATTATGCTATTGTTGAACACTCTTGTTGAGAGCATAGAGACTTTGTATTGTAACCATTTTTGTTGTTGAACAATACATTGAGTGTGCTTTAGAGTGTGGGGTTTTTCTCCCAGAATGGTTTTCCCTAGGAAATTTTGTTTTCTATGGTCTATCGTTTATGTTTATTTCTTTGTTCCAATTGTTATGTTTTTAATTTCTACACATTCTTCTCTCATATATTAGTATAAGAAGTGTATTATGCATCTCTTCTTCCTTTCATTTGGTATCAAATATTGATCACCTAGGTTCTAAGGTGTTAGGGACAAGGTTTCTTTAGTCTAATATTTGTTTGAGTGGGAGCTTGTGTAGAAGGAAATATTGTTGCAAACAAACGAAGAACACATCCAGATTAGAAATGGAGAAATTAAGATCTATAGGTTGCAGTATCTGGAGCTGAACCCATTTGTATGATATATGAAGAGTGAGCAGTGTTGGAGAGAAAGGAAAGAAGCCTTATTAGGCTTTGTTTGACTAATTCGGTATTATTGACTGTTTCTGAAGAAAAAACTACAGTGTCTCTTTGGAAGAAGTTGGGGGATTTGTATCAGGGTAAATCCTTGGTTAATAAACGCTTTCTGTGAAAAAAGATGTTTTCCTTGAGAATGGGTGATGGTGATTCTGTAGTTGAGCATAATAATGCATTTAATACTATTGTGACCTAGTTGATCTCGATTGGAGTGAAGATGAATGAGGAGGATCATTGTATGCTCCTTTTGTATTCATTTCCATATTCATGGGATAACCTAGTAATGACCACTGGAAGCATTGTGAAGGAATTGGTGCTTGATGAGGTTGTGGCAACTTTACTTTTAGAGGAGGTGAGGCAGAAAGACTTTGAATTCATCAATGAGGCCTCAGTTTTTCATGAAAGATAAAAGGAGAAAGGAAAGAAGAAAGAAAAGGGTGGGTCCAAATCCCATGGGAGACATAAGTCTCCTGGAAAGTCAGGAAAAATGTTGGAACTTCGGCAAGGTTGAGCATTTTAGAAGGGATTGCAAAGAAGAGAAGAATATGAATAAGAAGCCAAAAAATGATTATGATGATGAGTCTGAAAAATATTCTCAAGAGGATGTTGGATATGAATTTGTTGCAACTTTGGCAATGCGTGTAGGCCAGAGTGCATGGATGATAAACTTTGGAGCTTCCTTCCATATGACTTCCCATCAACATTTATTTTTAGTGCATGAAAAATATGATGGTGGGACGGTATACCTTAGTGATGAATCTCTTCTTAGCATTATTGGTTGTGGCAAAGTATTGATTAAATTCACTGATGGAAAAGTAAAGGGGACCAATGTAGTTTTGCACATTCCGAGTTTAGCACGAAACCTACTATCAGTAAGAACACTTAATGATGCAAGTGTGCAGGTTGTTTTCTCTTACAAAGGGTGCAAGATGGTTTGAGGAGCTATCGTACTTGATAAGGGTGTTCATGTGGGAAATTTGTTCCATCTAGATGCATGCATTATTGAGTGTAATAGTTCTTCGACTTTTGCAGGGAAAAGATCTATAGGATCTACACCTTCACAATTAGAACCTCCTAAAGAAGTTCTTGCTTAAGAAAGCAAGTTACCTACAGAGCAGACAATGATATAACACCAAAGATTGGGCCATATAGATGAGAAGGGCCTACGAGCCTTGAAAACAAAAATCTTATTGATGGATTAAATGATTGTAATCTTGAATTTGATTTCTGCAAGCATTGCAAATATGGAAAATAGAACCATGTTCAATTTTATTCTAGTTCTCACATATCTTATGGGTTGTTGTACTTAATTCATTTTGATGTATTTGGTTCAGTTAAAGTTCCTTTTATTTATAAGGCTTTGTATTATGTGTCATTCATTGATGTTATTTTAGAAGGACATGGGTATATTTTCTTATAACTAAATCTGAGTTTTTTAATTGGTTTAAGGAGCTTAAAGGTCTCTTGGAAAATCAGACTGGTAAGAATATTAAGGTGTTGCAGACTGATAATGGAGGTGATTTTTGTTTTGCAAAGTTTGATAACTTTTGTAAGAAGAATGGCATTGAAAGAGATAAGACAACTCTGTATACCCCTCAACAAATTGGAGTTGTAAAATTAATGAATAGAGCGTTGACGAAGAGAGATAGGAGTATGCTTAGTGGAACCCGCTTAGAGAAGAATTTCTACGTAGAAGCAGTTGCTATTGCATGTTACTTGATTAACAGGTCTCCCACATCAACTCTTGTGGATAAGACCCCTATGGAGGTCTATACATGTAAGCATCCCTCACTTTAGCATCTTTATGTTTTTGGTTGTGAGGCATATGATCATGTGCCTAAAGAGAAGCAATCTAAGTTGGATAACAAGGCAGAGAAATGTATATTCATTAGATATGGTGTTGATGTGAAAGGATACAAGCTTTGGGATCCTATTGCTGAAATTGTTTTTTATAGAAAACATGTTATTTCAAGAGAAGTTAAGTATTCCCCCATAATAATGCAACTAGAAGAGGAGGAGAAGACGTTAGTGGTTTAGTTACCAGGCAAGCCCGAGAAAGTTGAACCATAAAATGAACAAGAATTTCATGATATACCTGATGAGGAGGAGGGTTTAGAGAGTTCGAAAGAGGAGGAAGAAAGTCCATATCAAATTTTAAGGAGGCCCACTCGACAAAGAAGGAAACCAAACAAGTATAATTATAGTCCATCTGATTTTAGATGTATATTTTATTTATCTACTAATATCGATGAGCCTAGAACAATGAAAGATGCAATGTATATGGAATATAAGGAGTCTTGGATATTGGCCATGGATGAGGAAATGAATGCACTTATAAAGAATGATACATGGGAATTGCTCCCATTACTTGATGGATGAAAACCAATTGGATGTAAATGGGTGTTCAAAAGGAATATTGGTTTAAATGGCAATGTTAAAAAGCATAAGGCAAGGTTGGTTGAAAAATGATATTCCCAAGTTGAGGGGATAAGCATTGGTGAGATCTTTTCCTCGATTGATAAGTTAACATCTATTACGATCGTATTATCTATAGAAACAACCTTTGATTTAGAGATATAACAAATGGATGTGAAAACTGCATTTCTACATGGTGACTTGAAGGAAGATATATATGCGAAAAAACCATAGCACTATGTTGAAAAAGGTAAAGAGTCATTGGTTTGCAAGTTAAAAAAAATCTTTATATGGTCTCAAACAATATCCTAGAATGTGGTACCAAAAGTTTGATTCCTTTGTGTTGGGATGAGGATTTTTGAGATCCAAATCAAATCATTTTGTGTATTACAAACAAGATGTTGAGAATTTCCTTTATATCACTCTATATGTAGATAATATGTTATTCTTTGGTAATTATAGCAAGGATGTGATTTATGATTTGAATTCTCATCGTTCAACACAATTTGATATGAAGGAACTGGGGTTTTCAAAATACATCTTTGCAATGGGGATAAAGAGATATGGAGCATATAAAAGGCTTTGGTTGAGCCAGAGTAAGTATGAAAACTATGTGCTATAATGTTTTCATATGACAAATTGCAAACCGTTGAGTGTTCCAATTTCTCTGGGAAATAAGATTTCAATTGAGCAGTGTCCTACAACACTCGTAGATATGGAGGATATGGACTCTATTCCTTATGCTAGTGTAGTTTATAGTTTGATGTAGACTATGGTCTATACTAGACCAAACATTTCCCAAGTAGTGGGAGTCTTGATTTGATTCATGGATAATACTAGATGTGAACACTAGGCCGCAGTGAAGAGGATATTCAAGCATTTGCAAGGTACCTCTGAATATTCCATTTTCTATCATAGTGATGTTTTAGGGGACATAGACTTAATGGATAATACATGATTATGTCGATTATGATTTGGTAGGGGATGTAGATAGAATAATATTTACAAGTGGTTACGTTTTTCGGTCATTTGGTGGAGTAGTGAGTTGGATGAGCAAGAAACAAGTTGTGGTTGCTTTGTCCACTGCATAGGTAGATTATATGACAGCTACTCATGCTTGTAAGGAGGCTATTTGGCTTATGAAACTGTGTTTATAAGTAGGGCTAATTCAGAAAGCTACTCAAATTGAAGGTGATCCTTGATTCATGGATTTAGAGGCTTCCCAAGAGAGTACATGATAATCCCAATTTTCCTTAGCTTCTTGGCATTGATGACATTGGCTTCTCCATATTACAAGTTTCAAATGTTTTATAATTGTTTAACTTTTCGATTTGGATTGCATATAACTATTACACTAAAAAAATTCTAAGAAGCAAGTAGAAACAATTATGGTGCTAATTTCACTTGTTTAATCTTATCTTTCTTCTATGCCTAAGAGAAAAGGTTGATATTTCATACATTAGGAATAAGGCGTACAATAACATTTTCTAACATTTTATGTCTTTTATGGCTCCTTCCTCTCTTTATATTTTCCATGAACTTCATCTTTTGTTGTATTTTTCTAACGAGGAGCATGTTGGGACTGTTGGGTCATATTGTAGTGTTGCAATAAAGAAAAAAATAGTTGTAGTGTTGTTGTTGAGAAAAGAATACGTGTAGTGCTACAGTAGATCAAAGAATACTTGCATGCAATAGTAAAACAAAGAATACTTGCAGTGCTATAGTAGAGTAGAGAATACTTGCAGAGAAGTGGAAGGGAATGCCAATTTTCACATACAATCTTAGGTGACTAATTTTCATATCTGAAAATTGCTTCCTAGTGGGCGAATAGTAAACCCTAGCCGTTATCACTGAACAATTTTACACTAAAATTATTGACTGAAAATATATGCAACGAAAACAAACAAGATTAGAGATGAATCATCAATACACATGAGACACAAATTTTTTGTTCTGTAACTTTGTCAATTTCAGAAATTCAGAGGGAAAAAACCAACCCTCCCAGTTGTTACAATTACACCAAAATCTGAAGATAAACTTATCCTCCAATAACCAGGAAAATAAGAAAATTGAACCTCAACAACTCCCTGGAAATTTCATCTGCCCACAAATTTGTTGCAAACCACCTATACAACCTGTTGATGTCACCTATATTGTCATTGATGTCACCCTGTATGGATTTGCTCCTGCCTAGGAAAATTTGTACGGATGTACGTGATTCACCTTACTGCAACCCGCGTACATACGTGACTGTGCCCACTGCAACCCGTGTATGTACGCGACTGTGCCCACTGCAACCTGCATATGTACATGACTATGCCCACTGCAACCCATGTACATTCATGAAAAATTGTACCAACACTTCCGTACGATTCACTCCACTCGTATAGTTTCTTCCATCTACAACTACCTCTCTCTTCTAGGCTAGATTTGCCAAAGTTACAGACACTCCCTTGTTTGAATCACCAATCCTCTTAGCACAAGTGCTCACTCACTTATGATAACTCCATACTTGCACTATGATCAAATGTCACAATGACCTCTCTCCTTTATATATAAATCCAATGAGTGAGTTTAAGAGCCCCTCCTAAACTCAACAATTAATTATAATATTTTATTCTCCTTTTGTGGGTGTGGAACCTATTACCCCATCACAAGCCCACAATTCCCATCATATTTCCCATGAGGCCCTAGCCTCATTCCAAGGCCAATTTCATTGAAACAAAAGGTTAATATGGTGCCAACGAAGATTCCCACATGCCTAAGACCTTGGCCTCTAGTGGGAATACCTCTCGAAGTTACAAAATTATCAACACTCTCTCTTAGTGAGGGAGGTATCCCATCCACCATCATTTTGATGTACCTCTGTCTCCCATACTAGAAGTAGCTCTGTCTCATGCACTGGATCTAACATGGCTGCATTTAAATCCCCCTGACTGGATGCTCCATCTATCATTGAAGAAAATCCTAATAGCCAATCTGACTCTCTGGCTACTCTCTCTGTGACTGAAGAAAATCCCACTTTCCAGTCTTCTTAACTGGTTGCCTCCTCTGTCATTGTAGCAAAACCTGCTGAAACAAATGGGTCCTCCATCGAGGGAACACAACTCCTAGAAGGCTCTTGCCTATGAACCTCCTTTACTTCCTCCTCAATCCATGACACCTTCTTGTCGGTCTTGGAATATGCCTCTCTCCCACCTGTATCTAAGGGGGAACTCCCTCTGAATGGTTGACTCCCTCTCTAATCCCACTGAATCCTACTGAGATCAGGATCCCTATTTATAGTTCCTCTGAAATATGACTCCCTCTAAAGTCCATCCTCCTCTGAACAACCATGGGAGGCTATCCTCCTTACTAAATTCTGAGGGCTGACTCCCTTTGAAATCTGGCTCCCTTTGAGCCTACAGTACTGGTGGGGCAATATTCTCCCTATGAACCTATGCTACTAGTGGGGCCACCTACCTCACCAGTGGTGGAGCTAGTTGCTCCTCCTCATCTTTTTCTTTGCACCTACTGACCACAACACACATAGGCTATCCCCTCAACCTATATAGGTTTCCCTCCCTAACTCCAAGAACCATCATTGATCTGAAGCTAGATCATTTGGGCACAAACAATACATGTCCTTCTCGAAACAATATGTGGTATCCCTTTCTCTCAATCTTCGAGACTAAGAGAACACTCCTCCTGAGTTCTGGCACCCATAACACATTAGACACCCTCAGCACCTCTTCAGACTCCAACCTGAATGATATTGTACCAGATCCTCATATTGCATGCCTGGTTCCCATATCAATATCCACACACAAGTTTGAGTCAGTCTCTGAGAAGTTTTCAAATAAATCTCTAGCACCTCTCATATGGTAAGATGCTTCGCTATCTACCAACGAGGTCCCCCTGGTGGAAATTGTACCTAAAAAGACAGAGACCAACAAGATCTCTCTCTAGAACTTGTCTACAACCTCATCAACCTCTATTACTAATGCATGCTACCTTCTTCCCCTTCCCTTCTGGTGTGGACATTATGAAGCATAGTGCCTAAATTCATGGCACTCAAAACATCAGATCTCACTAAGATCCTTCTTCTATATCGACTCTAAAGATACTTCTCTCTCGGGAGAAGCCCTTCTCCCAAGAGAATCTCTTTTTCCTGGATAACCTCTTCTTCCCTTCCTACTATGAGTTTCAAGGCTCTGGTTCTCATCATTTATATTCTTCACCATACCATCCATATCATCCCTAGACACTAACTGAGTCTCCTCCTCGATACAATCAGTTCATAGTTTGTCAAATTATGGTAACTTTTCTCATGCACAAATACTCTACACAAATGGTTTCCAAGACATGGGAAGACCTCTAAATGCTACATTCACCAACTCAACATCCTCAATTGCCTCACTGATGGTTGCAAGCTGATCTTAGATCTAAGTAATCTTCATAAGGTAGCTGAAAACTATATCCTCATTGGTCATCCTAATGATTTGAATCTGGTGCTTGAAATGAAACTTTCTGTTGGTATTCCCATTTTGGTATAGACCTACCAGAGCATCATACATGTCCTTGGAAGATGTCTTCTCAACAATGTGAGGAATCAAATGATCCTTCACAAATTCTAGCAATACTCGCTTGGCCTTCACTTCCTTCTTCTTATGAGCTGCCAATTCCTAGTATCAGTAGGAGCTGCAACCATACTCTCAACATATTCGTTGAGGTCATTTTCTTCCAACAAAAGGAGCACACTTTCCTTCCAAGCCTAGAAGTTGGTTTCCCTTTCCAACCTATCCTCAAGCTTCAATGTGTTCACCATTTTGACCTGCCTGGAACAAGAACATCACTCTTCCAATGTTGTAGCCAAAATGTGTCTCAATATGATCTCCTTCTCTTCAAACCCCAAGCTTTGATACTGTTAGTCTCTAATTTTGTCTTGGTTTAGTGAGAAACCCTTATTCTAAACCCTTCTTACCTACACTTCAATTTCTATTTACAGTTGATTTTGATCTTTGTTTTTAGTGTCTTATGGTTTGCATTTCCATTTTTGAATAGTTTATTTAAGTTTGAAATTGAAAGACATGGTTTTAAACAAAGTGTCACCTTATATGCCTGTTTGAACTTCATAAATTCAAATTTTGCTAAGTCATTAATAGCGCTACGGGAATAAGGCTATTCCCATAGCGCCAAAATAATCATGCCTTGATACGCGCCTGTCATCCAGATTTTGTTATGATGACACAAATCATGGTCTGAGAGTTCACATGTGTCCATAATAGATTGGAATCATTTACTTATTCAAACCGTTTCATAATCCGATTGCTTTGTACCCATGAAGGTCTCATTTTAAAATCGCCCAATTCTCAATAATCATTATATTATACCTGTCTGATTTTGCTGAATTTAGGCACATGTATTTTCTCAAAGGAACATTATACACTAACAGATTACAGGTGGAAAATTCAAAACCCGAGGGTGCTAGTTACAGAAGCCTTGGATCTGGCTCATGCAATCTTTAAACCCTAACACACAGTCAAACAAGCAACTCACAAGACAGTTTTGTTGAGCACTGAGTCACATGGAAGAAGAGACCATATGTTGTTAATGTTTCTACCAGGTGTCAGAATAATTTCTAGGTATTCAAAAGGGATTGAATGTAACACTTAGTTCATGCCACGAAGAGAGCATCTTTGAGTCTAGTCGATATAAAAGAAGTGTTTTCAGTCAATTACCAAAGGGCTGTAAGAAGGAAATTCACCAGGGCGGTGGATTTGTTTGGATTGATTTTAAATATTCTAGCAGAGCGCAGGAGCTCCAAGTTCATGGTTGATGAAATCTGAGTTGGTGCAGCTACTCATAAAATCAATACCTATGTTGGAAGAATTGCTATAGCCTATGCCTAATCACCCAGGTGCACTTGTAATTGCACTTAACATTTTTACCAAGATTGCCACGAATAGTGAAACAAACAAATTGGCTATCGTTCAACACTATAAACATGTATCTCTTTAGTTGTTGCAATGCTTAGTACTTCAGATAGTATTGAAAAGTTAGAAATTTATTCCCATATTTCAAAGGATTTTATCAAACTCAAAGGGAAAAATCCAGAAATGCATGAATAGAACAAGGTAAAAGAAACTACTTCTCAATTAATTGTTCGAAACATGGGAATATAATTGTTATGGGTTATGGTTTTGGAAGCCATATATTCATGCTATGATGAAATACAATATGAAAGCAGAATGAGAGGGCCTAGTCAAATTTTATACTTTGAGGATCGATGTTAAACTTCATTCTAGAATCCTGGACAAAGGATTTTCTTATGACTATGAAGTGATCAAATTAGTTAGTGATATGAAAGTAGCAAGTCAATGTATTTCCAGGAGATCAACAAGCAATGATCAACTCTAGATTTCAAGGCAACTTTTGAGGGGTAATGTCATATTTTCAAGCATATAATCAGCAGCCTCAAGATCAAAGAGTAGCTAAAGGACACCTGAGAGCAGTAATCTTCTAGCCAACAATAGACCCAACAATTCAACATACAAATCCAACAGTTAAACATTGAAAATTTCATGGAAGGATTTGATCAATCTAAATCAACATTTCCAGGCAATAGCTCGAGTGAATTTTTTTATGGAGGAAGTAGAGAACATGCCAGTTTGAAATTAAAGAAAAATGTTGTTGTTAAAAGGAAAAAGGAGAAATGTGTGCCTGTGCCTCAAGACCCTAGGAGGAACTCTACAAGAGTCACCAACAAGTACAGGCTAAGGCCCAAAGCCATGTTCGATTCTTCAATGAAAAGAGAAGATGTCATAGTGATAGAATACCATTCTAAATATGCAAAAGTAGATATCAAACGAAATACAAGAATGTCCCCGGTACATAAAGAATCATTAAAAGAAGAACCAGAAAAGCTACTGGAAATACTCTGTTTTTTACCTATTATAGTCTTTATCTTCAAGAGAGGTTACAGAATAGTTGGAGAGGAATTTGTTTAAACCAAAAGAGGTTTTTGTTGGGAACATGCCCCTTCAGAAAAACCTCTCTCAATTTTTACACAACTATCACCATTTAAGAGATTCAAATTGATCTTTGAGGGTTATTTTTCTAATAAAGCTACAGGAAATACTTTGTTATTTTTACCTGTTTTAGTCTTCTTCAAGAGAGAGGTTGCAGAACAGATGGAGATGAATTTGATGAAACCAAAAGAGGATTTTGTTTGGAACATGCCCCTTTACAAAAACCTCTCTCAATTTTTACACAGCTATCACCATTTAAGAGATTCGAATTGATCTTTGAGGGATACTTTTTTTATAAAGCTACAGGAAATACTCTGTTATTTTTACCTGTTTTAGTCTTCTTCAAGAGAGAGGTTGCAGAATAGCTGGAGATGAACTTGATTAAACCAAAAGATGTTTTTGTTGAGAACATGCCCCTTCACAAAAACCTCTATCATTTTTTACACAGATATCACCATTTAAGATATTCGAATTGATTGTTGGACCCTATTTTTTAGGAATTTACCAGATTTGTTTTCCTGAAAAATCTCATAGACAGCAGTTGACAAGCCACCTCATCAATTTGAATTGGAGATCAGATTGGATCTTCTCCTTGATTATTTGAAACAAGAAACTAAACATAGATGAGGAGGTTTTCAGATCCATTTCTTTTGGATCTTGATTATTATGTATTGTTTCTATATAAACTCTGTAGAATGACAGGACGAGAGGTCGAAAAAATGGAGACCCAAGGGACCTTTTTGTGAAGCACATTGTAAAGGCATTTATGTTCAATTTGACACTTAATAGAAAAGGAATATGGATGGTTAGACCCTCTTTTTCTATTCTGTTATTTCTTTATTCATGCTTGAATTCATTATTCGAAATTGCAATGCTTTTTTATTCTTGACTGATTATTTATATAGTGGAAATTTTACTGCAAAGATTATTTTTCAAGTTTGATATCAAGCTAAACATCTTGTTTCTTTATGATATTTTGAGGCAAGAATTCTGGTGAAGTTGACAAATTGAAGGCTTCACCTTCCTTTTTTTTCTTAATTGGTTTAATCCATCTTTGTGTTCACCTATTATTCAGTCAATGGGATATACTATGTTTTAATCTTGTTTTTCATATTGTGTTGTTATCTTGAAACTAGTTTCAAACCACCTTACTCAAAAACCCCAATCATAAAACCCTCAAAACGCTTTTACAATAAATCAATGATGCCCTAGCTTGCCCTTAGCAGTCAAGTGCAACTTAAGGGACTAACAGATAACATGTTAATTTTCATATACAATCTTATGTGACTAATTTTCGTATATGAAAGTTACTTCCTAGTGAGCTAACAATAAACCCTAGCCATTATCACTAAACAATTTTACACTGAAAATTATTGACTGAAAATATATGTAGCGGAAGCATCAAGATCATAGATGAATCATCAATACACATGACACACAAATTTTCTATTCTATAACTTTATCAATTTCAGAAATTATGAGGGAAAAAACCAACCCTCCCAGTTGTTACAATTACACCAAAATCTGAGGACAACCTTGTCCTCCAATAACCAAAAAAATCAGAAAACCAAACCTTAGCAACTCCTTGGAAATTTCCTCTTCCCACAAATCTACTGCAAACCACCTGTACGACTTGTTGATGTCACCTGTATTGTTTCTAACCACCTGTATTTTTGCTGACCACATGTACAGCTTGCTGACGTCAACCTATAAAGACCTACTCCTACCTAGAAAACTTTGTACGGATGTACGCAATTGACCTTACTACAATCTGCATACATACGTGATTGTTCCCATTGTAACCCATGTACGTACGTGACTGTGCCCACTACAACTCACGTACATGCATGGAAAACTATGCAGACACTTCCATACAATTCACTCCACTCTTACATTTTCTTCCTTTTTCATTTGCCTCTCTCCTAGGCCATATTTTTTTAAGTTACAGACATTCCCTTATTGAAATCACCAAACCTCCTAGCACAAGTGCTCACTCACTTATGTTAACTCCATACTTGCACTATGATCAAATGTCACAATGACCTCTCTCATTTATATACAAATCCAATGAATCAGTTTAGGAGCCCTTCCTAAACTCAACAATTAATTAGAATATTGTATTCTCCTTTTTTGGGTGTGGAATCCCATCACAAGCCCACAAATTCCATCAACTTTTTCCATGAGGCCCTAGCCTTATTCCAAGGCTGATTTCACTGAAACAAAAAACTAATTTGGTGCCAATGAAGATTCCCACATGCTTGGCTCCTTGGCCTATAGTGGGAATATATATTGAAGCTACAATATCATCAACCTAGAATAACCTATGTATAGTTTATAATATACATAAATGTTAAACCATAAATGGTTTATGGTTTTCTATGCTTATTTATTGAGTGCTAGAGCTAGATGAAATCACGAAGTGTCGAAACTTCTTATCATTACGTTGTCGAAATTTCTCTAGAATTATGCTAATGTTGAACACTCTTGTTGAGAGCACATAGACTCTGAATTGTAACCATTTTTTTTGTTGAATAATACATTGAGTGTGCTTTAAAGTGTGGAGTTTTTCTCCCACAATCCTTTTCCCTAGGAAATCTTGTTGTTTATAGTTTGTTGTTTATTTCTTTGTTGCAATTGTTATGTTTTTAATTTATGCACGTTATTTTCTCATATATTAGTGTAGGAAGTGTATTCCACACCTCTTCTTCCCTTAACTTGGTATCAAACACTCATCACCTCAGTTCCAAGGTGATAGGGACAAGGTTTTTTAATTCAATCTTTGTTTGTGTGGGATCTTGCATGAAAGGAAATATTGTTGCAAACAAATTGCGAGAACATATAGATTAGAAATGGAGAAGTTTAATGGCACTAACTTTGAACTATGGAAGCTCAATATGGAATATGTTATTGTAGATTAATATCTATGGGCTGCAGTATTTGGAACCAAACCCATTGGTATGATAGATGAAGAGTGGGTGGTTTTGGAGAGAAAGGAAAGAAGTTGTATCATGCTCGGTTTGACTAATTCGGTATTGTTGAATGTTTATGAAGAAAAAAATGTAGTATATCTCTGGAAGAAGTTGGGGGATTTGTGTCAAGGTAAATCCTTGGTTAATAAATTGTTTCTACTAAAAAATTTGTTTTCCTTGAGAATGGGTGATGGTGATTCTATAGTTTAGCATCATAATGCATTTAATACTATTGTGACCTAGTTGATCTTAGTTGGAGTGAAGATGGATGAGAATGATAATTATATCACCCTTTTTTGTTCTGTGTCAAATTCATGGAACAACCTAGTAATGACCATTGGAAGCATTATGAAGGCATTGGTGTTTGATGAGGTTGTGGCCACTTTACTCTTAGAGGAGGTGAGGCATAAATCATTTGAATTCACCAATGAGGCATTAGTTGTTCATGGAAGATCGAAGGAGAAACACAAGAAGAGAGAAAAGGGTAGGTACAAATCCCATGGGAGACATAAGTCTCCTGTAAAGTCCAAGGCAAAATGTTAGAACTGCACCAAGGTCAATCATTTCAGAAGGGACTTCAAAGAAGAGAAAAAGAAGAATAAGAAGAAAAAGACTAAGTATGATGATGAGTGTGAAAACTCTTCTCGAGAGGATGGTGGATATTCTTTTTTGTAGCTTTGGAACCTCATGCAGGCCAAAGTGCATGGCTGATAAGATTTGGAGCTTCCTTCCATATGAATTCCCATCGACACTGGTTTTCAGTGTATGAAAAATATGATGATGGGATGGTATACCTTGGTGACGACTCTCCTCTTAGAATTATTGTTCATGGAAGAGTATTTATTATATTCATTGATGGAAAAGTAAATGGGATCAATGGATCTTTGTACATTCTGGGATTAGCACGAAACCTACTAACAGTAAGCACACTTAATGATGCAAATGTGCAGGTTTTTTTCTCTTACAGAGGGTGCAATATGGTCCGAGGATATATCATACTTTCTAAGGGTGTTCGTGTGGGAACTTTGTTCCATATTGATGCATGCACTATTGAGTGTAATAGTTCTTCATTTTTTGCAGTAAAGAGATCTATAGGATTGTTGACTTGTATATAATCTTTTCTTCACCCTTTCGTTTTTATTTTTACTTAGAAATTTTTTGACTCATGGTGGATTCGTTTCTTATGTATCATTTTCTCTGCCGTCACCAAAAAAGACTTTCATTTTCTTTTGATCCTCATTTTGAACCCTATAATTAAAATGTTTTTAATTTTCTCCACCGCAGGTTCGCGGGTCTTAAATTTTGAATTTTCCTTTCCTCATGAGTCTAACCAATAACTTTACTTAACCAATTTCTTATTCTCATTCTTATTCTCCATTCAATACTTATCCATATATTGATTTTATGGAGGGTTTGTGGGTTGGCGGACTCGCGGGTTCACCTCATCATCCTTTCTATGTGCGACTCTCCACCATAGTGTATTCTCGCTTTGTCATTGTTCTCAAGATACATTAAATGAAAAATCCACTGAAGACAACTTCCAATTAAATTATGAAAAGGTTGTTATTAATGGAAGAATTCTTGAGGTAATATCATTTAATTTGTATTAATTTCTCCACCGATAAAAGGATTTGAGTTATATTACCAAGAAAATGTTCATTTCAAAATTGTTGTTCTAAATAATTATACTACAGTCTGCTAACTTCATTAGAATAGCTACAAGAACACCGTAGTTTTGTGGAGATACATTGAATATTTTCAGGCGAGAAGATTAAAATTTCCAATGGTCAATATCTTAATGGTACATCAGGGATTGCTCTAGCTGGATGTGTGCCTAAAGTATTTGACTGTAAAGAAATTGTCTCATTCTGCGTTGATAAACTTGTTTCGAGCCAAAGGGTTATTCAACTTCAAATTGAATCCTCCATTTCCTTAGCATCATTGGTTTTCAGAAAGATGTTGAAGTTACTAGATCCTACCATTACTTTTAAAGGAGAATAAGCAAGGAACTTCCCCAAGAACAAAAACAATGGGTTGGATCTTTTACAAGAATATTTAGAGGATCTTGCGACAATTCTAGTTGACATATCAATAATTCAAGTTAGTTTATTGAACAACCCTTATCGAGAAATTGCATGGCTCTTCACTATAATTATTGGTCAAGACTCCATGGAAACCATTCCTTGGTTGGCCCTTTATATGTTATATTTTACAGTTCATGTAAGAACTATCTTTGATTGGGGAAAAATCATTTATGTTGACATTTCTTCACAGATTTCAAATTTCAAGAAAGAAAAGAAGTTCTATATGCCTGCTTATTTAATATTTTCTATTACCTATTTCCATGTCTTCAAGGGTTTGACTATTGGGAAAAGGGTAGATTGTAAAATTGATCCAGTAACTATGTGGTATCAATCTCTGTGGAGACAGAAAGCTACTTACTACTTTTATGAGGTATACAATGAATTTGTGACTATCTTCAAGAAACTTCTCTTTGGAGAAAATACAACTAGATTGTCATTAGAAGCAATGACCTTTCTAAGAAAAAGGGGTACTTTAGAAAAAATATAAGATTACAATGTGATTAGAATTTTTGGTTCTCGTGAACGTCCTTTCTTTATTCCTTATTAAATTTTAGACAAAATGTTTGTCATTGAAGTTGTCAAGGAATACAGATTCTGGTTACACTTTTTTCATGGAAAAAAGAGAGAGAATTTATCCCATTTCCATGAAAAGTTGGAGAAATCATGTTAAGAGGCATTGCAAAAATTGATGATTACTCAACTTACCTTAATTAGTTCAATATGAAGCATGTAGAAAATATGAGGGGTTTCGACCCAAGTCATATCTTTGTTGATCATATGACATCAGCTGGATTCAACACTGCATTCACTAATACACTTATGTTTGAAGAAGAAGAAGATAATACCCATGATGTTCCAGTACATTTTTTTGATGATATTGAAACTATGATAAGTTCAACATATCAATATAAACAAAAAGGTAAATTTTCAAATGAAAGAGATACTCAATCTCCTGTGGATTCAAAAAAAGGTAGTTTATCCAAACATAGTTTACAAGCAACAACGTTGCAACAGAAAAAAAATTCAAAGAGTAATTCGAGTGGTGGTGGTGATGATAAAAATCCTCCACAAGAAAAAATTGAAATTCCCCACAAGCTCCAAGTAAAGAGGAACAAAAATTCTCAGTCAGAAGAAGTGGAACAACCTATATCTGAAATTGATATATCTTTTGAAGACATGGATTTGGAGGATGATATCGAAAATATTCGTTTCCCTGATGAAGAACAGAGGTTGTAGAAAATTCAACAACTTGTATATGAACTCGCCATACAAGAAGAATAATTTTCCATACAAAATTCTTTATTTGATAGGAATTCTAGAAAGTTAATTTTTGAAGGGTTTGACCAAAAAATAAAAAGGGAAAATCTCATTATGAGTACAACCTTAGAAAATTACTTCCATCTAGAATTGCAAAGACACACAAGATAACAAGGAATGCTTTAGATGTTTATATTGATGATATGGAGGCGCAAAATGAAAAATTAAAGGAAAGAATTAAAGAGTTGGAATATACTCTAAGGTTGCCTCCTATCCTTGCAAGTGCACTAGACATTGTCAAACCTGCAACACCATATTTAAAATTGAAAGGAACATCAAGTTTATTGGTCGTTGTCAAAAATTTTGTTGAAGAAAATATTTAAAAGAGAATGTATCTTATCATGCAAGCATGGGATGTTGGAAGTAATACTTTTTCTTTTGGTTCTAAACTAAATGCTTTTAGAGATTTCCTCCAAGGTGACTATGAACATGAAGAAGGGTTTTATAAAGATGCATTCACTATATTTGTTCTGAAGGTTTCAAATATGAATGAGATGAAAAGAAAAGAAGAATATTTCCCTTCTCCTGCTCAGATAAAACAACTAAAGGCTTGTTGGATTAAGAAAATAAACATTTTAAAGGAAATTATGGAAGAATGTGATGATGTGGTTACTAGAAAGAAGGGATTATACAAAAAATTAACTGAAATAGACCTAGTTGGAACCACAGGAGAAGTACAGGATCCCAAATTAATTTAAATTCTATATTCATGACAAGAGAGCAATTTCAACAAGAAGTGGAAAAATTGAAAGGTTTATCAGTCGAGAAATTTAATAGCATCATTGAATATAATGAAAATGAAGTTGAGAATTGGTTAGTAAGCTATGCGAAAAAAAAAATACATCGAAGATGTTCTTAGCCAACTTTCATTTGACTTAAGAGACTTGGAGGGTATATTATTCGATATAAAAATTAGACATGAAATAAATTTAGCCCCAATGAAATATTATATTGAAGAATAGTTAAACAAAGCCTTAATCAAGATTATGAAGGAAAATCAAGGGGAAATAATTAGTACCATCCATGAAACCATCATCAAATACAATATAACGACACCAATAACACATAAATGAGGCATGAGATTCCATTATAGTAAGTCTATATTGATCACATCTTGTTCTTCCCTTTCAGAATTATCCAGTTATATTATGTCTTTCTTTGAGAAGAATATAACCGAGTTCTGATTTCATCCTTATCTTCTTTCCAGGTCATATTGATCATGTTTTTTCCAACCTCATTCATTATTCTCTCATCTTTTCTTGTATATATTTAATTTGGTCCACGAGAGCCCCAATTCCAGTCCATTTATGGACGAACACATTTAATTTTCTGAGACTGTAAAAGACAATATATTTTTGAGAAAACACCAGAGAACTATTTTGGGGTTAATTTTGAATGTATCTTGTAACTATGAGCTCTTGAGTATAAGATATTTGAAATTAAATTATCAAATTCTATTTTTTATTTCAATGGAAATACTCTTTTAAAGTTCTCTTCTTTATGGGTCATATGTTCTTTTTCTTTTAGAGTGATCAAAAATATTTCTTGAAACTGTGATGGATGTGAGGATCATTTAATTATTTTTTGTAACTTGTCATTTTATTTGTTTTCTACAATTATTGTGAACAAATATTCTTGGTCCATTTCATAGGAATCCTTAATGTGTACATTTCTTACTTCTTTTCATTTTCTTGAGTGATAAAGATTTGGGATTTGTTTACAATTCCCATTTATATATATAGGTTGTTACAAGATTATCAAGATTATTTTTCAGACCTATAGAGGAGTACCACCTCTATAAAAATGAAGGGGGAATTTTAATCCTCATGAGGTTGTTGTTTCGATCCTAACACATTCAAACATCAACAAGGATATACACCTTCACAATCAGAAACTCCTAAAGAAGCTCTAGCTTCAGAAAGCAAGTTACTTGTAGAAAAGACAATGATATGGCACCAAAGATTGGGCCATATAGGTGAGAAGGGCCTACAATCCTTGAAAACAAAAATCTTGTTGCCGGATTGAATTATTATAGTCTTGAATTTGATTTCTGTAGGCATTACATATGGAAAACAAAACCATGCTCCATTTTATTCTAGTTCTCACAAATCTTATAGATTGTTGTACTTGATTCATTCTAATGTATTTGGTGTAGTTAAAGTTCCTTTTATTGAAAAGGATTTGTATTATGTGTCATTCATTGATGATTATCCTAGAAGGACATGGGTATACTTTCTTAGAACTAAATCTGAGGTTTTTAGTTAGTTTAAGGAGCTTATAGATCTCTTGGAAAATAAGACTAGTAGGAAGATTACGGTGTTGAGGACTGATAATGGTGGTGAGTTTTGTTCTACAGAGTTTGATAAGTTTTGTAAGGATAATGGCATTGAAAGACATAATACAACTCTTTGTACCCCTCAAAAAATATGGAGTTTCATAATGAATGAATAGAATGTTGATGGAGAGAGCTAAGAGTATGTTTAGTGGGGCCAACTTAGAGAAGAGGTTATGGGAAGAAGCAATTGTTATTGCATGTTACTTGATTAACATGTCTCACACATCATCTCTTGTGGATAAGACCCCTATGGACGTTTGGATGAGTAAGAAGCCCTCACTTCAACATATTTGTGTTTTTGGTTGAGGCCTATGCTCATGTTCATAAGGAGAAGCAGTCTAAGTTGGATAACAAGGCAATGAAATGTATATTCATTAGATATGGTGTTGGTGTGAAAGGGTACACGATTTGGGATCTTGTGGCTGAAATTTTTGTGTATAGAAAACATGTCCTTTTACGATAAGTTGAGTCTTCTCCCACAGTGGTGTAGCTAAAAGAGGATTAGAAGAAGTTAGTGGTTTAGCTACCACCCAAGACTGATAAATTTGAACCAGAAAATCAACAAGAAGTCCATGATGTACCTGATGATGATGAAGGGTTTAGAGAGTTTGGAAAAGAAGGAAGAAATTTCAAATCAAACTTTAAGGAGGTCCACTCGACAAAGAAGGCACCCATACATGTATAATTATAGTCTATCTAATTTTAGATGTATATTTTATTTATCTACTAACATTGATGAGCCTAGAACATTAAAAGAGGCAATGGATATGGAAGATAAAGAGTCTTGGAGATTGACCATGGATGAGGAAATGACTGCCCTCATAAAGAATGATACATGGGACTTGGTCCCATTGCTTGATGGACATAAACTAATTGGATGTAAATGGGTGTTCAAAAGGAAGATCAATTTAAATGGAAACGTTGAAAAGAATAAGGCAAGGTTGGTTGAAAAAAGATATTCCCAAGTTGAGGGGATAGGATTTGGTGAGATATTTTCCTCAGTTGCTAATTTAAAATCTATTAGGTTCTTATTGTCTATAGAAACAACCTTCGATTTAGATATATAACAAATGGATGTGAAAATTACATTCCTATACGATGACTTGGAGGATATCTATATGACATAGCCAGAGCACTATGTTCAAAAAGGTAAAGATTCATTGGTTTGCAAGTTAAAAAAAGTCTTTATATGGTCTCAAACAATCTCCCAGAATGTGGTTACAAAAGTTTAATTCCATTGTGTTTGGATTAGGATTTCTAAGATCCAAATCAAATCACTATGTCTATTAAAAACAAGATGGTGATCATTTCCTTGTTATCGCTCTATATGTAGATGATATGTTATTCTTTGGTAATAGTAAGGATGTGATTTGTGATTTGAATTCTTAGCGTCCAACACAATTTGATATGAAGGACTTCAGGTTTTCAAAATATATATTAGGAATGGAGATCAAGAGGGATAAAGCATATAAAAGGCTTTGGTTGAGCCAAAGTATGTAAACTCTATGCTATAGTATTTTCATATGACAGATTGCAAACCATTGAATCTTCCAATTTCTGTAGAGATGGAGGATATGGCCTCAATTTCTTATGCTAGTGCAATTGATATTCTGATGTATGCTATGGTCTATACTGGACCAAAAATTTCCCAAGTAGTGGGAGTCTTGATTCGATTCATGGTTAATTCTAGACGTGAACATTGGGCTACAATGAAGAGATTCTTCATGTATTTGCAAGGTACCTCTGAATATTCCATTTTATATCATAGTGATGTTTTAGGGGACCCACACTTAATGGATATGCAAGGTTATGTTGATTCTGATTAGGTGGGGGATGCAGATAGAAGAAGATTTACAAGTGGTTACATGTTTTGGTTGTTTGGTGGAGCAACGAGCTAGATGAGAAAGCAAAAAGTTGTGGTTGCTTTGTCCATTGTATATGTATATTATATGAGAGATACTCATGATAGTAAGGAGGCAATTTGTCTTAATAAACCATGTTAGGAAGTAGGGATAAGTCAAAAATCTATTACAATTCAATGTGATAGTAATCATGCAATTTGTCTGGCTAAGAACCCATTCTTTCATGCAAAGACAAAGAATATAGATATCTAGTACCATTTTGTTAGGGACATGGTAGAGGATAGAAAGGTGATACTAGATAAACTTGACACCTTGTAGAATGTTGTAGATGCATTGACAAAACCTACGAGCACAAGTAAATTCAAGTGGTGTCGTGAGTCTATGGGCCTTATGGGCCCTAGTAATTAGTTCATAGTTTGATGCATCTCCCATGTACCCATGAAAGGTATATGACGAGTGGCATAATGTTGGGATAGGTGTGTCATACACCTTGAAATGTTGCAATATAGCAAATAATAGTTGCAATGTTGTAGTTGAGTAGAGAATACTTGCAGTGCTACAGTAGAGAAGAGAATACTTGCAGTGTTGTGGTAGAGCAAAAAATATTTGTAGTGTTGCAATAGAGAAGAGAATACTTGTAGTTTTGTAGTAGAGAAGAGAATACTTGTAGAGCAATGGTAGGGAATAACCTATAGGTGGTTTCTAGTATGAAAAAATGGTAAACAGTAAATGGTTTATGGTTTTACTATGCCTATTTATTGAGTGCTATAGATGGAGGAAATCACATACTGTGAGTCTTATCTTATCATTATGTTGCCAAAATTTCTCCAAAATTATGCTACCTTTGAACACTCTTGTTGAGAGTACAAAGACTATGTATTGTAACCATTTTTGTTGTTGAATAATACATTGAGTGTGCTTTATAGTGTGGGGTTTTTATCCCGTAAGTTTTTTCCTCAGGAAACCTTATTGTCTATGGTATGTTGTCTATTTCTTTGTTGTAATTGCTATGTTTTTAATTTATGCACATTAGCTTCCCATAGTTAGTGTAGTAAGTGTATTCCACACCTCTATTCCCTTTCAGGGCATAAGGTGGACATTACAAATATACTCCTTCACCAACTCATCATATTCATCTTTTTCAGAGGGAAATTAGGGAATTGTTATGTCATCATTGATTTTCACTTCGGTTTTATTCAAATGCACCATGCCTCGCTTATGTTATGTAACATCCCCCAGCGTAACCAAGGAACATTACTATGCAAAATACACATAAAATGAAAAAAATTCTTGCTACTTCATTTCTTGTAGCTTACCAACTACAAATTATGTACATATTTAACTAGATTCTAATGCCCATAATTAAACGCCTCTACAACATTATAAATGCACATGAATGTAGCTAATAAATCATATGTAACAACACATAAAACCATTCTCATTCACACAGTAAAATGCACAATCATAAGACTCATAAGAAAACTTAGATAATATATAAACACTTATCTTTTTAAAAATGTTTGTGCAACCAACTTCTTGGGACAGGCGTTCAACCCAACCATAGAATTGTTGTTCAGTTTTTAACAACAAGTCACCAGGAGATTTGGGGATAGGAATCCATAAAAGAAGAGTGCCTCTCTCAGTCCTATTAGGAACCCATAAAAGAAGAGTGCCTCTCTCAGTCCTATCACAACTCAATAACCCACAATCCACTAGTATTCTCCTATAGTTATCTTGAATTTCCTCCAACTCTCTTCCTCTTGACCTTCCCAACCTAGAGAATGTACCCCTTCACCACTATCAGTCCATCATGCATCCCATGCATTTATCAGGGTCTCTTTGGCACAAGTAACCAAGAATCTCTCTGATGATAAATCAAAGGAAACTCACTTCCAGGAAAACTACCAGGAAAAACAACAACAAACACTTGATGTTACAGTGCAACTCACACATGAGCTCACTCTTCAGGCCTAAAAACTTGGTTTTTCAATTTCCAGCTCCAAAACACTCCAAAAATGATCTAGTGTGCTCCATAATTCTCCCACCATGCTTTCTCTATATATGGTTCTCTTTTTCGCTACTCTCCCCTTGTTGTTCATGCCCAAACTGAATGTAAAAAATTGCCTAACCTCCTTCTAGTGGGGAAAATCCCCCTATACTGGGTCTAAGTACATGCATAGCATTGACTTTGCTTAAAAGACAATTCTATTCCTAAACTACCCCAAAACTATCTAAACTAAATGACAAGAGAGAGGAAAGAAGGTCAAATAGGTACACCTTAGGTCCTTGCGGCTCGTGTAGACCTATTTCGCCTTTACAACTTCCTAGATTGTTTGTCTCCTCCAAAAGCTGACCTACAAAAGCTTAGAAAAGCAATGTTACAACACATATGATCTCTACTTATCACTTGTAATGTTCAAATATAGACATAGATGTAAAAATCAATAAAATCATATAGACACAATGTTTTGGGACAAGAAATAACTATTTTATTCAATACAAAGATCAAAATTATTACAACCTTCGTCGGTAATCGCTCCAAAAACTAGGTTTGGGCTCCTCTCTCGTGGATCCAAGTGCATCAATCCCATAAAAACTTCTCACAAACAACTTATCTCTTGGGAAAGGGGAAAGGGTTGTGTAAGGAGAAATGGCTTCAGGGGAATGTTGAGACCAAAACTCAGAAAGGGATGGAAAACTTGGGCTAAGAGGGGGAAGGGATTTTGGTAGAGTTTACTTGTTCTCTTGCTTGTTGTTGTAAATGAGACCCCAAGAACTCTTTTTATATGAGAAAAATATGGTTATTTGGTTTGGGGACGAGATACAATGGGTAAAATGGTTGGGAAACCCTCAATATCCTGTAAACTCCACCGAATTCCTTGCAACTTTTTATTTTTTGAAAATTTTGGAGGTAAATGCAGGTTGTCTAGTATGTAACTCACGTATGTACGCGGGCTAACTAGTATGCAGCTAGCATGTGTACACGGGCTATCAGTTCAGCAAGACGTGTACATGTTCCAAAAAATACTTTTTTAAGAAGAAGCCTCAACAGTATTTTGACAAAATATGTAAGTGGGAAGGCCAATGCCATGTATGCATAGGTAGGGAATTTTTGGACTATAACACCTCCCGATATGAATTTCCTCTATTTTCCCAAGACAATTGATTGCACACTCTACTCAATGTTGATGGTACTTTAGCCCCATTCTTCCAATAACCATGGGATGTGACTCTCACACCCACCTCTTGTTAATGTTTTGTAGCATTGGGAGGTATTCCCACACTAGCCTAGGTATCGGTGGGAGCCATTCTTGACACCCACATTGTGATTTTTTCTTATAAAAATCCTTTATGTGAGGTGTGGAGTTTTGTGGCTTGTTGATGGGATTTGTGGGTTTGTGACATGATTAAACAAACCTAATTTGATGTTGAGTTTGAGTGAAGGGCTTCTAAGTGGTATAAGGGTTTCTTCCATACCCTTTTGAGTCATATAAGGGAGATCAATTGTGAAGTTGAAAGATACGAAGAGTGTGATATTCATTATTGGAATTAGGTTGTGAAAACCTCAATCAACCATGGAGAAGGCCGAGTAGGTCTTAGTCTTGTGATTTTTTGGAATAGGAGAAGGACGAGTAGGCCTCAGTTATATAGTCTTGGGGAGGAGTGCAAACTTTCCTTGATCCCGTGCTTGGTTGAGGCAGTTGACATCCTAAGGAGCCACTATCTGCAAAGTTTAGGAGCCTCAGTCAACAGGTTCAGTGGTACAATTATACCTGCAGTTGTTTTGGGGGTTGTTACAGTTAGCCTAGCCACATATTTTTGGGACAAATTTGAGTGTTATTACAGTCAACCTAGCTTCAATTTTCTAAGTATTTTTGAGGGTCGGTACAATCATATTTGGGGTAGTTTTTAGGCCTGGTACAGTTAGACTACTTGGACAAAGAAGAGACTGTGAAGGCCTACTCATGTGGAGGAGTGACCAACAAGCAGAGAAAAGTCTCTTTGGGTTTTCAGCCTATGTAAAGGCTATAATTTAACCTCAATATAGTGATCACAATTTGGGCACATAAACCAAGGAGGGTTTCTACAATGGAAAAGGGATTTGTTTTTTAAGTGTACCCTTGTGTTTTGGTGTTTTATTTTGTGTAAGAAAGGGTCATTTTCCCTAGTACAGGAGCTAGAATTATGAGTAATGATTTAATGAAAAATTCTTGCAATTGGAATTGAATTTATGAGTATTGTGTATGATCTCATTGTTGGTGTTATATTTTCCATTGTGCTAAGTTGTTAGACATCTCAGTGTGTTTATGTTCACATCTCAAATTGTGTGATTTTTGTGTATATTGTTGAAAACCTAGACTAGACCTGAGATGTGCTTGAAATCTAACACCTCTAATAGGTATTCAATGATTGGACTCTTAGTCTGTTTATGTTCACAGTTCAAATTGTGTGATTTCTATGTATATTGTTGAGAACCTAAACCACACCTGAGGTGTGCTCGAAATCTAACACCTTTGACAAGTATTCAATGATTGGGCTCTCATACACTCAAACAGAAAATAGATGGTTTTCCCAATGATAATATAATTAAAAAATATGGGTTTAAATTAATACCCATAAAACATTTCCCCCTTGGGACCCTCTTAAACACTCCCATGCATTCCCCTCTCTTGTGGATTAATCACCATCCATCTTTGTCCATTTTCAAAACAACTGGTGTCACATTATTTTTATTAATACCAGAAAAATATTTCACATATTACATTGCTTGGTCATAGCCACATTCATATCTACATTATACATTAATTAAACTGGGGATGTTACATGTTATTCTGCATCAATTACCACAAAACATAATAGAATTAAAAGTTATAATAGGAGATAATTAAGTAGATTATTGAGAAACACATATCAATTAGCTCACAATAATGTATGAGAACCATGGGATTTGAGGTTGTGAGGACCTTCTTAGCATGGGATATTTTGATGGCATATTCAAATTCGAAGATACCATTGACAAAGAGGGAGTCCACAAAAGTGTTCAAAAAATGACTTGCAAGGCTCATGGGTTTGCCATCATCAATGCTATAGTAAATTTGTGGGTTGATAATTAATATAACATGAAAATTTGATACTTGGATCCCTCTTTATTTAAAATATTGAATGCAATGCAATGGGGTCTGCAACTCATACACTAACCTATGATTTGCAATAACTGCATCTGGCGTATCAGCCTCTAGACCATGTTGTCACTACTAGCCACATTTAAACATGCACGGGACTTGGATGTCACCATGCCAACCCCTCCCCATTCCAAATCCAATGCTTCTCTCATGCCTAAGAACCAATCAAATGACAGATAATCTAATTTAAAAACATAAAGAAAATACAACAAATTATTGTAGTTATAATGAATTATAGAAAAATATAAAAACATTTCATCTCAACCCATGCGCATCAAAATATTTTGTTAAAATAGTAATGAAAATTTATACAAATATATCTTATCTAAATTTAATTTCTTGTAGTACTATTACTTTTAAAACCATACATACCAAGGTAACATACATATTAGGAGTGTTGTAAGTACTCGGAATTTATTTTTTCATTAATTTTTTGATGCACTTTCAACTTACACAAAACCAGAGATATCAATTCTCATTTTGTCTTTTTAACTAGGGATGGAATGTGATAGGAAAATTGTCCATTATCCTATTGGTTAAAATTTCGTCGAACAATAAAATTGTCAAAACCATCAAATTTAATAGACTATCTAGTTTTGAAATTCCCGCCCCGCTCTTAACTATCATCTAATTATATGTATAAACAATACCTATGCCAATTTTTTACTTCATATAAAATGGAAACTCATATGAAGAATGAACAATGCATGTCCCAATTTATATATAATAAATAGAGAGACTTTCCATACCATTAATGTGGTGCACAATCAAAATTTTAAAGGTGGCTTTTGTCCAAATGTGAGAAAATGTCTAGAGAGATTAAAATGATAAGTCATGTTTACAATAAGATATAAATCCATTTCTAAAATTTAGTTGAACTAAAAATATTAAAACTATCCTAGACCCATCTTAACCTCAGATCTATCAAGTGCTCATAGGGATCACATCTCTCGAGGTGCAAACCTTTTTTAGTGTGAAAAACTGAAGGAAAGGTTTGCATCTGGAGAGATTTGATCCCTCTATATGCTTGATAGATCTGATGTTAATATGGAGCTAGGCTAATGGACCATATCTGTAAAACAATGCAACATCATTATTTTATGTAAAATAATATTTATGTAGTAAATGTTAGAATTAAAGAGATGTGCTCACTTTACCATAGACAATATCACTATTGTCACCCAACCATAGGCATGCAACCACCCCCGAGCACCATAACATTTTCTATATAGAATGATTCTGGAAGCAGCACTAGAATCAACAGATAACCAAGAGAGTTCATCTTTCTCGAAAGATAGTTCACCAAACAGAAAGCCCAAAAGCCACAGAACAAGAACAATACTCAGCTGCAGTACTGGTTGCAACTGCAGTTGCAGTTGCACTTGCCAAGAACAACACCAAGAACCGTCACCAAGAACACCACCAAGAGGTACTAGAGGATAGGGCACACATCTTAGGATATATGGCGCTAGAGAGAGAGACCAAGAACCATCCCAGAACATCCACCTTCCATTCTTGCAGCTACAACTCCAAACTTGTGCCAAACTTGAATGAGAGAGTGTGTGAAGTGTGTGTGTACAAATGAGCTAGATCATCTCTTATTTATAGTGGTTCTTGTCACTTGTTTGGTCTAACTTTTCCTTTTAGAATCTAATACTTTAATATTAATTATTTTACTGAGCCGACTTGTCTTCTAGGGTTTCTACACATATGTTTAGAGTTTCTCTTGCTTCCAGAATATTATATTCTAGCCAAAGGTTACACATGGAGGTTAATACCATAATATCAACACTCCTTCCACTCCCTTCTATCTAGGGAGGTATTAGCAAGTAGCATTTTCATAGCCACACAAGCTATCTCATGATCACATAAATCAATTCACGAGAAACATCACCATTATCAGTATCATGTTATAGCATCAACTGCATCATCTCTGAAGGCCATACTCCATATGAGTAATCGGGAATGATGTTGAATAAGTCACTCACTCAATGGAGTGATACAAGGACCATTCTTCTAATACAAACCTACATCCTAGAAGAATGATTGTCCCAACATATGTTGAAAGTCCTCAATGGCTCCAAGAACCATCCTCTCCACTGCATCATCTCTAAGTTGTATGATCATATCTAAGTTGTACTAGCATGAGGCTTTGCATCATATCTAATATTTACTAGCATGATCATATCTAGCATGATGTGGAGTACCATCTACAACATCTCTAAGCCATACTAGCATGGTGTCAATGCACCATCTCTAAGTTGTACTTGCATGATGTAGATCAATGCATCTAGATCATATCACTATCCATCTAGCTGGAAATCATCTCCAACACTAGTGGTAGTCTCCATGGGAATCAGAACAATTCTATCCAATAGAACACAACTCTTTCTATCCATAGTAGTACACAACTATTGTCCAGTGGTACAAAACCACTCCTAGTAGCACACAACTACTAACCAATGACAAACAGTCACTACCAGTGGAACACATCCACCACAATAGCATACAACTATTGTCCAGAGACATACAGTCTCCACAACAATCATATCATCTGATATCAACAATGTCATGATATGAACTGAGTCATCTGGGCCACTCTTCCACTCACATCTGTGAGATATGGAAGATCATCTGCCCTTGGAAAGTTAAACAACATCCATGGGCTATATGGACTATTCTTCCCAAGCATAGAAGAACAATTGTCCATGATTTCTAAACCTCGACCATTTACCTAACTAGGCCATTCTTCTGACACTAATCACAGTGCAACTTGGAGAGAATGAGTCTACCCTAGGGAATGACTGTCCTTGATTGTTGAACCTGGACCATTCAACCTAACTGGGCCATTCTTTCGACACTAATCACAGTGCAACCTAGATAAAATGAGTCTTCCCTAGGGAATGACTGTCCAGACCATTTCCTATGGAAATGGTTGTCCTACACCAACCTCCTACATTGGACCATTCTTCGAAACTGCTCACTACTGTGAACTTTGAAAGAATGACTACCCAAAGAGGTCGACCATTCTACTTGATCACTACTTAGAGTGGTTTCCAAGGAGAATGACTTTCCTATACCATTCCCCCACACTGGCCACAAGGGGAATCGTTGTCTATGGTCCATCAACAATCTATCAGACCATTTTAGTTACGAAAATGACTATCCTCTCTGGACCATTTTCTGAACTGGAAAATGATTGTCCGTCAGAAATCTTGGACCACCTTCCTGACTAGAAAGTGACTACCCAACCTTGACCATTTTCCAAACTGGAAAATGACTGTCCATAAATCAATAACATATAAGTGCTCCCTCCCAACCTAAGATTATTCACTTCTCTTTCCAATAAGGAAGTCATCTCCATGAGTCCCATCTTGTCCCTTAAGTACGCAAACTTGTCATCTTAAATAGAGGCTTTACCAAAATATATGTTATCTGCTCATCTATGGAGATATACTGGAGAACTACTTCTCCCATCTTGACTCTATCATGGAGAAAATAATACTTGATATCAATGTGCTTCGACCTATCATGGAACACCAAGTTCTCTGAAAACTTCACACAACTCTAATTATCACAATATATCACGGTTGAACCCAACACATGATCAGACAGTCCAGAAACCAGTGTACGGAGCCACAATTCTTCTGTACAAGTATCACAAGATGAAATATACTCTACTTCTGCAGTGATGAGTGAAACAAATTTATGTTTCCTACTAGCCCATGATATCATGGCAAAGATCAAACTGAAACATATCCAAGAAGCACTTATTATGTTATCTGCACTCCCTGCCCAATCTGAAATGATAAATCCAAGAAATTGTATATCATGACTCAAACGTCCAAGAAGACATTTCAAGGCATGCTTTGCAATTATTCAATTTTCATGGCTAGGTTCCACCTGGAACTATTTTCACAACAAAGAAAATATCTATCTGAGTATTCTCCAAATACATCAACGAGCCATTCATTTTTCGATACGGGGACGAGTCTACTGGATCAAAGTCTCTCAAATTCTTTAGATCTGTCATCATGGGAGCTTGCCATGGATTTGTAATCCATTATCCTGGACTTCTGAAGAACCATTTCGATACACTTCCTTTGTCATAGGAATTTTTCACCACGCTTCTGTTGTACATGAGAGACTCTACACCAAGTTGCTTGAATCCATACAAGGTCTTCTTCCATCTGCATACATGGGTCTCTTTCTATTATACCTCAAAACCTTGAAATTGCTCTACATATGCTTCTTCTTCAATTACTCAGTTGAGAATAACAATCTTTACATCCATCTGATGTAAACTCCAACCTATGGATGTTGAAAGATATATAATGGCTCAGGTAGAGGTATATTTGGTTACTGGAACAAGTTGTCATCATAATCTTCTCCCTCCTTCTGGGAGAACCCTCTAGCCCTGAATCTCGCCTTGTATCTATCAATGCTTCCATATTCCATTCCTTTTGCTTGACTGGCAGTCAAATATCCTCAAGTGTTCAACACTTGGCTTCTTTTCCAGAGAAAGATTCTTCTAGAGTCATGTTCTTCAATATACGATGAGGACTTCTACTCTGAACATATATGGTTCTCGTAGCTTCTTTCGCCCATAGAAACATGGATAGATTCTAGTCATTCATCATTTCCTTAACAAATTCTTCAATGGAATGGTTCTTTCTTTCTGCCACACCATTCTGAGGGACAATTATCTCCCTCCTAATCCCGACTGTTTTACAAAGAGGAAACAAGCTTCTTGGAGGTGTATTCTCCTCCATTATCAAACCTCAATATCTTTATCTTCCTCTTAGACATTGGTCCACACACATCTGAGTGAATGATGTCCAAAACTCCTTTTTGCTTTCCACGCTTCCATTAGAATTGGTACTTAGTGAGATCACATGCCTCAGCACTTGATGGAGTCATCTACTCCATGTTTGCAACTGTAACTGTAGCTCCTTCTCAGAGTATCTCCCGTGACCTTCCCGAAACAAGAACAACAAGAGAAAAGATATTTCCAATAGCATTTTCATAAAAACATATCTATGGTAACAAGGATGGTAGTCATTATAGAGTTACCAAGGTGACCTGCCCGGGAGAAAACAAGAAATATATCTCTAGAGGAGATGTTAGTTCATTTTTCAATAAGCATCTATATCAATAGTATTCAGATGCCATCAAGTATTCATTATATATAGTAGTAATAGAACCTTTCAAAGTCTTCTTTCACAATTTGTAATGTAGCAACTATCACCCTTGATATATACAAATTGGAAACTTAACAATTTAATCAAACCTGTAACCTGAAGTCTCAACTACTATAGAGGGTGTGCTTGTTCCTCTAAATGCACTGAATCCAAGATTACACCTTGGGCAAGGTCTATAATACTTTCCTTGCAAACACACTCATGTTTTGCTAAATGATATAACTTGGATAGCATATACAAGTGCATACCTTTGAAGTCTTGTAGCATTTTCCAACTTGTCTTCCAATCTGAAACTAGATACCATCTTGACAGGAAGATATTAGAAACTAAATAAGAAGATTCAATGATTAGAACAATCTAGAAACTCTAAAATTTCAAATTTGACCACAAAATCAATTTGACCAGAAGTCAACCTTTGACTTTGACAAAAAATTCAAACCTGAAGTTTTTGCTAGATGATAGTACCAAGAGGTGCGCTAGGATAGGGGGCACTAGGATGTCAAGGAATTAGGTCAAACACTTCATCAAAAGTGCCTGAACACAAGGGTTAGTGTTTGTTGCAGCTACATAATCAGAAAACCTAGATGCAACTATAACTAGTGCCACTACGAGCTTAACAAAGAACTATCACACTACCTTCCAGTGCTTATACTACCTTTGAAGGTGTTGTGGGCCCATAACCTATTAGAATTAAAGAGATGTGCTCGTTTTACCATAGACAATATCACTATTGTCACCCAACCATAGGCATGAAACCACCCATGAGCACCATAACCTTTTCTAGATAGAATGATTTTGAAAGCAGCACTAGAACCAACAGATAACCAATAGAGCTCATATTTCTCCAAAGATAGCTCACCAAACAGAAAGTTCCAAAGCCACAAAACAAGAACAATACTCAGGTATAGCGGTTGTAGTTGTAACAGTTGTTGCAACTATAGTTGCAGTTGCACTTACCAAGAATACCACTAAGAACCATCACCAAGAACACCACCAAGAGGTACTAGAGGATAAGGCACATATCTTAGGCTATATGGCGCTAGAGAGAGAGACCAAGAACCATCCCAAAAGATCCACCTTCCATCCTTGCAGCTACAGCTCCAAAATTGTGCCAAACTTGACTGAGAGAGTATGTGAAGTGCGTGTGTACAAATGAGCTAGATCATCTCTTATTTATAGTGGTTCTTGTCACTTTTCTGGGCCAAGTTGTCCTTTTAGAATCTAATACTTTAATATTAATTATTTTACTGAACCGGCTTGTCTTTTAGGGTTTCTACACATATGTTTAGGGTTTCTCTTGCTTCCGGAATATTCTATTCTAGCCAAAGATTACACATGGAAGTTAATACCTCCCCTAGCTACCATAATATCAACAGTAAAAAAAATCCAAAAAAATATTTATATCCTAAAAACAATTCCAAAGCATACATACATATATATAAAAGTAAATTAAAATAATAACAATTCCAAAATATATATATATATATATATATATATATATATATATATATATATTAAAATAATAATTATAAGTTTATAAATTTAATTAAATAGTCAATTAAAAGTCTATAAAATGATAAGATGTGTTATGCATTTAAATTTTTTATACCGAAAATGAAATCTAATGTAATTCACATATATAGTGTGTTTTAAACCCAAAATAGAAGACTACGAAAAGGAAAGAATGACCAATTTTATTACATATTTCAAATTAAGAAACTATATCCACAATTCTATACAAATGACGCACTATACTCGATTCAAATTAAGAATTCCTATACACAATTTTGTGTTGTCTAAGTGTTCTATGAAATGTTTTTTTTCACCGGAATCCAGCGACAAATCTGCACAAAATCACTTATTTTTGTTGTTTAAAATCCATTTATGAATGCAGAAATGGAATCAGCATGCTGAAAAATCCTAAGATATTCGGATTATACAGAAATAATCACTCAAATATACAAATCTAACAATTTCTTACCTTATTTCAAGCCAAATTCCCTGAAAAATATTACCAGAAAAAAATAATTGTGTATAACATTTAAACTAAAACTACACAATTATTCTATACACGCCTTATGACCCTCTTCACAATTCTATACAAACAACGGGCAATTTAAAACAATTCTATAATTGTATTCTTGATATATATAATCATCTCATGAGTTGAGAAGACGCCCATTTAGCTCCGCCAAATCAATTTGTAATTTAATTGTGTTATATATATAATGGAAATCTAAATTGAACGAAATCTTCAAGCAGTCTTTTGATGAGTTCATTGAAGAACTGAACGAAATTTGTCTTAGGTTGTATTTTTTAATTATATTTTATTATTAGTTTTAGGTTGTATTTTTTAATTATATTTTAAAAAAACATTGTCCAATCTTTATTATTTTTTTACAATAGCCTATCAAAATTCCAAAATCAAAAGACCTGAATTAAAAATCAAAAAGTATTTTAAAAGCATCTACCTTATATGCCATCCCTCTATTAATATAAACTACTTTCATCCATAAGTAAAGACTGCTTTGAAAGCTTATCAACTTCCCGATTAAATTTCCTGTAAATATGTTGGATTTTTAAAATATGGAAACTTTCACTTAAGTGTCAAATTCTAGTCATCCGTGGTTGTAATGTAATCCCCTGCAAGTTGTTTTTAAAGGAAAACTAATCAACTATTACTTTAGAGTCTCCAATCAACTGTAAGAAAGAAACTTGTTTATGAAGAGAAAAAAACTTGTTTATGAAGAGAAAAAAACTAGAAACTCCACAATGCCCTGAGTTCCCCTCTTATATTAGTTCTAGTTCCACAGTTCAATTTAATGTTGTAAAAACCCCATACTGGACATTTTTGTAAGGCACCTGCACCACATTTTTCTCCTCCATTTTTTGAAGCACCATCAAAGAACCCAACAACCATATTCCCCTCGAGCAAGGGAGGATGTGCTAATCTTTGTGATTGGACATAATGAACTTTAATGAACTCGCCCAAATCTTGTAAAACTCGATTACACACCCTAAGTAGAGACAAATTTTGATTTTAAAAAATAATCATATTCCTATGTCTCCAAACTTCCCAACAGAGATAACAATGTAATTCCTTCCAATGGTCCTTCACCTTAATCCAAGCCTAGAAGCATTCTCGACGCTGTCCACATTCCCAAACTCTTTGAAACTTAAGAGCATTTAAGATATATTTCCAAACTTCTTTTGTGAAAGGACAATAAACCATTAAATGATTTATTGTTTCCTCGCCCTCTCCACACAAGAAGCATTCTCAAAGTTGTCCACATTCCCAAACTCTTTGAAATTTAAGAACATTTAAGATATATTTCCAAACTTCTTTTGTGAAAGGACAATAAACCATTAAATGATTCATTGTTTCCTTGCCCTCTCCACACAGAAAACATATTCTATTTTCTATCATCAACCAACTAAATAATTTAATTCTCAAAGGAATCTGCCAGTTCCAAATATCAATCAACCAGTTCTCTAGACCATCATCAATATCATCTAAAAATGGAACCTCATAAGTCTGTTTTGTATAGACTTTCCCTTCTTTATTGTCCCAAGACCAAACAATAGAATCACTTTTATCAGATAAAATAAAACCAGAATGTTTCAGTCCCCTCAAATAACTCTCCCATTTTTCCAATTAAAACCATGCAAAAAAACCTGTATCATTAAAAACTACATTTGCCAGACTTAAAATACATTTTGAGTGAAGAGTGAAAACCAAACTTTCAAACAGTATATAGTAAAAAGACTGAAATCCTATAATAGTGTAATTTTATATTGTGACAACATCTCGAATTGTAGAATATTTTTCAACACAATTAAATATTAATTATTAAATTTAATTATCATTTTTTTAAATTTTAATTATTTATTTAAATTTTAATTATTTATTGAATTGTAAAATATTTTCAACACAATTATACATTAATTATTAAATTTAATTCTCACTTCTTTTAAATTTTAATTATAAATTATTATCAATGATATATTTTTAACTTTTAATATAATAAGATTTCCTACTTTTTAATATAATTTTTACTCTCTATTTTATTTATCTAAGTAATCATTTATAACTTTTAATATAACCAATGATTTTCGCAATCCTTGATGTAATTTCTAAATATTTTTAACTTTTAATATAATAAAATTTTCCACTTTTTAATATAATTTTTAATTTCTATTTAATCTCTATATCATTTATCTATAATAATCATTTATAACTTTTAATATAATCAATGATCTTCACAATCCTTAATTTTTAATATAATTTTTAATCTCTATATCATTTATCTATAATAATCATTTATAACTTTTAATATAACCAATGATCTTCACAATCCTTAACGTAACTTTTTTAACTTTTATATTCCCAATCTTATAGAATTATTATTTTAAATCTTTAATATAACTATTAATTTTTAACTTATGTATTTTATTATAATCTCTAATATATCCCTTAACCTTTTAAAATATATACCCTTAACCATCAATATGATCTTAGCTTTATCGATATGATTGTTATCCACCATTAACCTTATAATAACTTAACCCTAAACTAACATAAATTTTAATGTAACATTAGATCATATGCTAGACATATTTGTAATTTTATATAACCTAACTACATATTTGTAATTTTATATAACCTAATACACAAGGTTTGTTTATATAGTTTGCAAAATCTAATAGTAGGTAGTCTTGGAAGGCGTAAGCGCTTTGTACGATGCACTATCATTAATAGTGTCTTAAATCTTTCTTTACTAAAGCATTGATCATACATAATATAAATTATTATTTTGAGATATTGACATTAAATTATTATTTTGAGATATTGACATTATTTTTTTTTGTGTGTGTTTAGTGTCCTTGAAAATTGATTTTAGAGTTTTTGTTAAATATTGTTTTTTAGTAAAGAGTTTTATGATTTTAATCAAACTATGCATTTTTAACAATAATTTATCATATGTATTTTTATTTTTTACAATAATATTAATAATATTTAGAGCACATAAATAAGTAATATTTAGAGCACACAAATAAGTAAGTGTGAGGTGGATTGGACAAAGAAAAACTTATATTATAATATATTTATTGAACTTTTTTATTACATAAATAGTAATTTATCATTTAAACAACAATGTAATCATGATACATTCCTAACCATTTTAAATCCGGATTTATCAAGCATCAATAAGAATCAAATTTCTTAATGTGTAAATCTTAATTTATATGTTGTTATCTAAATATGTAAGTCATGTTTTTTTTTTAATTGAGTCCACTTTTTATTTTTTTATTATTGTTATTTTAATGTATTGTTATTTAATATAACATCACCCTACCTGACAACATCTCCCGCATACTAGGATGTAGAGCACCTCACTACTCTTGGTGCAATTCGTATAGGCCGATAAAATTACAATCCAATTTGTTAACCATTATATAGATTATTAGAACATGAATACAATAAAATACATGTTGCTTTAAATTTAAGTAATCTTGCATTGAAGAAGACACGATGCTAGTTAATGCTAATCCCTAATGCCATAAGATTTAATTTTCTCTTTTCCTCGCTTGAAAAGCACTTCTATATTCCTCATTTTAATAATACTTGTTATATGCTCTTTTTACATAGCTTATCTCTACTCGTATTCCTCATTTTAATAATACTTGTTATATGTTCTTTTTACATAGCTTATCTCTATTCGTATTCCTCATTTTAATAATACTTGTTATATGCTTTTTTTACATAACTAACCTCTTATTCCTCATTTTAATAATACTTATTATATACTCTTTTTACATAGCTTATTTCTACTCTTAAGAGGAACGATCACAATCACAAACCACCATTCTATATCTATACTTAACAACATGAGCACCCATGATTGTCCATTCTCAAAACAACCCCGTGAGCTAGTTAATCCTCATCTCACTTACTACACAATCATAAACATTATTAATGCTTTTTATGACCCAAAAAACATAAATATTAAATTAAAAATATAAAAAAAAAAATTATAAAATCCATTTATCTTTATCTTTTTT
>SNQJ01S0018268.1:120503-132047 GCA_010110895.2 Picea sitchensis
GACTACCAAAATTTTACACAACATAGTCGTTATAGGCTAGTGGGGGGTCACCACGTGGCAACCTCTCATTGGCTCTCCCGTGCCACATGCCATTACGTCACTGGACCATGTGGAGGTATAATCTGCCAACTCATCTTCCCAGTAGTCAGTTGTATGATTAGTCCACATGGAACCTTGTGGTGTGGCCATATCACTTGTATGGTCGTTCCACGTGTCACTGTACAGACATGACATGTGTCCTTTTACCCCTTTGACTTTTGACTTTGACTTGGTTGACTTGAACTTTGACTACCCATAACTTTTGCATACGAACTCTGTTTGACTTTCTGTTTGCATCGTTGGAAATATGACGATGAGTTCTACACATTGATGTTATTTTCTAGATAATTTGAGACAGTAAAATTTTGAGCATTTATGGATTCCCTGGGACCTCTATGAGTTTTTAATATCCTCCTGGACCTTTGTAAGCGTTCCTTAGATCCTCCTGGATCACTCCTTCCCACTGAAGAACTTTTGGACTTCCAAAAGTATTAATATTCAACAGCTTAGTGATGATAGTTCACTCTTCCATCTTGTTGATTATTTTGGAAATAAGTCTTCATCTGGTTCTTCGATCTTAGGTACTATATTAGTGCACTTTTTTCTACTTCTATGGAATATAGCTCTGACTCCGACCTCTATTATTGTAGCTAATATGATATAGCTCTAGTTTTGGCTCATAGATTCCCTGACAAAAAGAGTATTCTTCATTGAATCTCTGCTATATCTGTACATGTATTTCAACATCCACTCCCATCTCCTTCTGCTAAAGATAGTCTATCTTGGCCAATTTGAAACAAATATGAATGATGGTCTATGCCTTGCCCATTTGGACTCTCTATGATTGTACTTCTTGATGTATCTGTAGAATTCCCTGAATGAATACTTTGTTCATTGTCACTTCTTCCTTGAAGAACAATTATTCTTGTATTGTTATCATCTGTACATGATTCCTTCTATTCAAGGTATACATCTTCACGAACATGACATAATATTTAAATATTATTATAGCATGCACCTTTGTGCCTCTTATTTCTTGAAGATGATTTCTTCTCCTTTACGAGCTTTAGAAAGTTTTGCATTACTTCGATGTTATTTCTGCTCCTAAACTACATGTTCCAATTTCCTGCATCCTTTTGTTCCTTCTCTTTTAGTTCTTTAGAATCAAGAATGTTGTCTAAGACAATTTGATTCATATGTATCCCTTTAGTTTATTACAAGACATTACATTTTTCCATATTGTTGTCTAAAGGATTAAAAATCTTCATAACACGATTCCTCTCACTATACAACAATATGTATATAGATGGTTATCTAGAAATCTCCTTAACGAGATTCCTCTCACTCCATAACAAAGTGTAAGGTGGTTATCTAGGAATCTCTCTGACGAGGTTCCTCTCACTCTTTACAACATATAAGGTGGAAATATATAAACTCTCTTTACAAAATTCCCCTCACTCTTACAAGGTGGAAATATAGAAATTTACAGAATCCCTCTCACTCTTATAATTTGTAATGATTAACTTACAAGCCTTCAAATGGACTTTAGGATATATACACATATGCATATTACATTTACAAATATACATATTTACAAAATTTTGAGATGGTTTACTTATGGACTCAATATCCCTAGTGTAATTGGAGGAGTCTTGCATCCTCTGACTACTGACAATGCCTTTGATGCTGATGTTGAATCTGACATTGAATATAATGAAAAATCTGATGTTGAGTCCAAGTAACTATTGGACCAAACTAGCGGTCTTCCCAGTAACATGTATAACCTCTCCTTGTGAATACCAAGCACTATTGATGTGTCTGGAGTAGCTTCCTTTGAATACACTAGTACTCAATTGTTCTGGAATGCGACTCCATAAACGCCATCCTCAAATGATGCAATTGAGAGCAGGTTTACCTTTAAGTCTAGAACATACAACATATGTTTGATTCCCATAAATCCTCCCGACTCGAAATGGAATATTACATATCCATACCCTCTTATTGCTTGTCTGGTATTGGTTCTAGATCCCACAAAGAAATCTATGTCAGATTTTTAGAAAGTCAAAAATATTGATCTCGTCCTAGTCACGTGGCGATATTAGCCACTGTCCCTGAACCATTCTTTGATGTCTTCATATATCACTTTGTCAAGACCAGCCATCATGAAGTATTCTTTTCCAATCCTTTTAGTAAGACCATTGACTTCATTTGGAGTTGTTGCTTGTCTTCTCACAAATGTCTTTACTTCCTTCAGGTTCTTCTTTGGACATAAGTGCACGTAAAGTGTCCAACACTTCTCAATTTGGTGTCCACTCTTACCACAATAAGAGAAGATTTTTTTTGTTCCACGATCCCTTCTTATCATTCCTCCTTTTCCTATGACTTGAGAAATGATCTGCCTTCTTCTTGGAGGGATTTACTTGCACAAATTGTCTTCTTGGATAATTATCCACATCATGGTTTATAGTTCCATAGGAAGCACATGGATAACTAGACCATTCACCAGTGGAAAAATTCTTCATTCCTTATCTCGTAGCATGCACATATTTCGCTAAAAATGATTTCAATATGTTACTCTTCTCTGGACTGGAAGGTAAGGCCAATTTCTTATGTAGGTTTTCTTCATCTAAGGTTCTCTTTGCTTCAACTACCATCAAGCACTCTCCATCCTGATGGGACAAAGAATAATATGAAGAGTCTTCTTTCTTGATCATGTTCTTGGAAGGAGATAGTGCAAGAGAGACTATCTCATTCTCTGCTTGTCCAACTTTACTGATTGATGGTACCATTATCTGCAATTTTCTCTCTAGTTCATGAAAAATACTCATGTGAAAATATTCATGACATAATAGTTGATCTTGTAGCCTCTACTTCTCTTCCTCAATATCTTATGACTGCATCCTTAACTTAGAATTCTCTCTCTTGATTTGTTGATTAATGTTCTTCTACATTCTGAATTTCATAAGAACTTTACTCATCTTGTTTTCTTGAAAAGATCCTTCAATATCTTCACTAGCTGAACTGTTGGATCTCATCACAACAACAACTTGCAACACACGCTAAAAACCGGCTCTGATACCAAATTGATTCTGACATCTTTTAGAAACGATTTATTTATTTACATATATACATATAATATCTAACTTGATCCAAAATAATATACTGATTGTATTGGGCTGGTTTGCATAATTTTGATGATGTGTTTTTTACCCAAAAACTCATAAATTGAAGATTATCTTTTCTTAATGATGATGAGATGACACAACATAAAGTAAAAGAACTCAAATTACATACTTTTGTTTCATCTTTAAGTTCCATTCAATCCAATGAAAACTGCCTTCTCCATCTCAAAATACCAAAATTACATATAAAATGGCTCACATATGTCAATTTAATGGATTCTCTTAAATTAAATTAATCAAAACAAGAAAATAACTTCACCCTTGAAATCATCGCAAAATTCTGAGAATTTTGACTATAAAGTCGAAAAATTACCAAACTAGCTCAATTTCATGCTCTTTGACATGCAAAACAATGCATCAAATGCCCATTAATGACAAATTGAGAAAAAAATTAAAGTTACCTCAAATCACAAAATAGACCTCATATTCATGATCCTTGTAAAAAATCATGCAAAATTGATTTAAAATACTCGAAATTCCATCAAGGTACCATTCGACATGCTTTACGGTGCAACACAAACTAAGCTTGCACTTTGCATGTACTTCAATGCATCTATACAGTCTCGAAAATTGTTCCATGTCTTGAAATCTATGCATTCCTTACCTCAAGATGAGTGCAATCTTGGACTGTGTGTAAGTCGTGAAATGCATGCCCATTAAATAGGCTCGATCCTAACCCCTTATCTACAACAGGTTGCAACTTATTACTAAGTTTGGTGGGAATCCCGCTAAATGTGGAGCGTTGTTGTGTTGGTTAAAGTCCCCCTCTAATATAGCAGAGTTCATGGGTTCCATCCGCTTCTATGCACATATATTAGTTTTAGGGTTATATATAGTATAACCATATACTATATATATGGTTTGTTATTTGAATCCGTTGGCATATAGTTTGTTATGTGGTATACCATATTTTATATGGTATATATATATTTAAACTCATGCATATATTAACACCCCTGCGAACCATGTGTGGTCATATTACAATGCATATAACTAAGGGCTAAGGTTCGAGGGCTTAGGCCCTTGGCCCTTTAGCCACCCAATTGAACCTTAGTACAAAGTTAAATATATTTATTGCCACATACAAATTAAGTACCAACTCATGGCGTGATGGTTGTGGCGGGTATTCTAAGACCTTGGGAGGTCACAAGTTTGATCCCATTCGACTCCCAAAATTTTACACAACATAGCCATTTTAGGCTAATGGGATGTTTCCACGTGGCGGCTTCTCATTTGACCACCCATGCCACATGTCATAACGTCATTGGACCATGTAGAGGTATAATCTGGCAACTCACCTACCTAGTTAACTATACGATCATTCCACGTGGCACCTTGGGGTGTGGCCACATCACCTGTGTGGTCGTGCCACATGTCACTATACAGACATGACACATGTCCTTTTACCCCTTTGACTTTTGACTTAGACCTGGTTGGCTTGAACTTTGAATGCCCATAACTTTTTCATACGAACTTCGTTTGAATTTCCATTTGTGTCATTGGAAATATGACGATGAGCTATACACATTGATTCTATTTTTGGGATGATTTGAGACGGATGAATTTTGAGCATTTATGGATCCCCTAGGACCTCTATGATCATTCTTTAGACCCTCCTAGATTAGGTAGCCCATTTTTTGTGGGGGAAAAGGTCTTGTTATAATAAACACCTTCTTTCTGTGCAAATCCTTTTTCCACGAGCCTTGCTTTATTCTTGTCAAGTGAGCCATCTGATCTATACTTGCTATAGAATACCCACTTGCAGGCGATCGGTTTGGTTCCATATGGAGGGTCCACCAACTTCCATGTCCCATTCTTGATGAGAGCATCATATTCCTTCTACATGGCTTCTTTCCATTCATCATGAGAAGAAACTTCTTTAAATGAAGGTTGTTCAAGGTTAGTAGATAAATTCAGCTCACAATCATATGAAACATTCATATCATCTACATCATCTGAGTTTGAATTATCTACATTACCTCCATGTTTTTTTGAGGACATTTGGGTTCTTGTCTTTCCATCCTCATCAAGATGAACACTTTCAAGTGTTTTAGTGAGCCATTTTGGTGGACCTTTCTGAGATAGTCTAGGTTGCTCGACTGATTGAGAAGATGATGATTTCTCATCAAACCTCAGCTTTTCAATCCTCTCGATCACATCATCCAAATGAGCTTTAGGTTATGATGAACTTGCAAGAAATTATTCATGAGGGGAAGATGGTTCTTCAAAAGGATATTCCAGAGATTGACCTAATATATGGATCCCCCCTTCAATATGTGGAATCTTGTCATCAAATTCATGATATGTCTTTACACGAGTGAATCTATCTAGATGATCAAGTTGCCTCTCAACAATTTTTTCTTTCTTGGTGGATTCAAGAAAGATCACATCTCTGGAAAGGATGAACTTATTGTTTGTATCATCGTAAAGATGATTCCCCTTGGTGGTATTTTAGTACCCCAAGAAGATGCACTTCTGACTCCTTGCATCAAGATTTCTTCTTTTCTCCTTAGGAATCAAGGCATAACATGTGGAACTAAAGACCCTGAGATGCCTCACTAAAGGAATGTGGTGATACCACATTTCATATGGAGTCTTTTTTTTTAGAGCATGATATGGACACTTGTTTTTACATAAACTACACATAGTACTGCATCATCCCAAAAAATCAATTTAACATTCTTGAAAAACATCATGGAATGAACCATATTTAGGAGTGTCATGTTCATTCATTCAGCCACACCATTATGTTGGGGATTGTATGGAACTTTGGATTGATGTTTGATCCCATGTTGGAGAAAGTAGCTTTCAAATTCATTAGAAGTATATTATCTTCCATTATTAGTGCGAAGACAACCAATACGAGACTGAGCTTCATTTTGAATCCATACATGAAAATTTTTAAAAGTTTCAAAATCTTGTGATTTTTATTTCAACAAATACACCCAACACATTCTACTGTAATCATGAATAAAATCCATTATATATTTGTTTTTGTTTGCAGAAGGAACAAGCATAGGGTTGCACAAATTAGAATGAATCAGTTCAAGTTTTCTACATGCTCTGGAAGTGGAATCATGAAAGGGTTATTTGTTGTGTTTTCCAAGGATGCAAGCATCACATTGCTTCAATTTCCTAGGAATAGTAGGCAAACCAAAAACATCATTCTTTCTTAACAAATGAAGACTATCATAATTAATATGTCCAAATATAACATGCCATAAGAGACTAGATGGAATTATACATGCGTCATGATGAGATAGGTATGTTGTAGTGTGTGTATGGGTAGGTGTCTCATTCATCTTCAACATTCTTCCATATTCTATTCTGGTCATGACAACCATGTTATCATAATCCTTGTTTATCTCAACTTTCCCACCGAACATATGAACAAAGTGGCCTTGCTTTTTGATGTGCACAAGGGACAACAAGCTTATTTGCATCTCAGGAAGATAGAGTACATTGTGCAGAAGAAAATCCAGGATTCCAAGAAACTTAAGCATGATGGTGCCCATTCTTGAAGGTTCGATACTTGATCTATCTGCAAAGTACACTACGCTATCTACATTGTCATCAAATTCTTTGAAGAAATCTCTTTGAAATGTCATGTGGGAGGTCGTGCCTGTGTCAATAATCCATGTATCTCCCAAATAAAAAAATGAATTATTAAATAGATCTGCAGTTACTCCTATATTGCAATAGGAAACAACATAATGAACATGTGCTTTACCTTTCAATGGTCTTGAAGTTCTATTTTTGTCTTCTTTCTGACTCTGCCTTTCTTCTTTGATCTTTGGCCATGGAACTCTATAGTTGGTGGATTCATGTGACCCATTCATTCCACAAAGGGTACAATGAAGATCATATTTTTCATGCGGAATATTCCAACCCCCCTGCCTCTGAGCTTCTTCTCTCTATGTATTCTCATATTTCCTCTATGTTGTACATAAACTAGAGAATTAGAAACCCCACATGTAGATGCAAGATAATGCATTGTATTTTGTCTTCGTGTACATGTTAGCAAATGAAAATATAATGAAGCTTCTATAATAAAAAAATCATAATTTTCTTGTTACTGGACCAATGAAATAGAGAATGGAATCAAGAAGGGAATAGGAAACCTCCAAGTCAAAGCAGTAGGAATGCTCACAAAAAAATGATGATGGACGCTCATAAAAAATGATGATGGATGCTCATAAAAAAAGATGATGGACGCTCATAAAAATGATGGATGAATGTAAGAAAGCGATACCATAAAAAGAGTGATACCATAAACTGAGTGTTAGTTTTGTGAGAAGAGTGATACAATCAGAATCCTAACCAGTGATTCATATCAGGTCCAAGAGGTCTCGATATAAATGAGCACCAGGGCCTTCTTTGTGTTAGTGTTGGGGTCTAAAAAAGAAACAGTTTTCCTTTCTTTGATGCTAGATCCTACAACCTCCTCTGAGGAAAGGGATTTCTTGTTGATTATCCTATGTATCTGCACCATAATATTTTGAAAAAAAACTCTCAACATTAGTAGATTCAATAGATGATGTAACGCCACCCATCCCCATAGTTCTAGTTAGGTTGATGGGGTGTCAAAATTTTGATTTTACCAACTACTTGGTTTCTCCAATTAAACTTCATAGATTGATTCTTCTCATCCATAGATTTCCAATGACTATAACCATACTCAATTTCAAGCTCTGGATCAAAAGTTACAACACTCCAAAGTTTTCGGGTCTTCCACCTTCATTTCCACTTCAACGCTACGTTGCATCCTTGTGACATGTGTCACCCAACATGGCACTGACATGAAATCCTATTACACGTACCATCCTAGGTGGCTCGAACATGGCATATGCCATGTCACTCCTCATACCCATGCCTTGTCGGACCTCCAAACAATGTTATTCATTTGTATTGGAACCCTTCCATCGGAGTGCTTCCACTTGAGGTTACTTTGCACACTCTCATAGCTAGGTCCAACAACATCCATCCTAACGGATCAGACGGTCGTGGTGAATTGACAATAAACGACTTTGATTTCATTGGATCCTTCAACATGCATGACTCGGAGCCTCCAACATGCATGATGGATAACACCCCTCTCACGCAACCTTCATGCTTAGCCTGTAGACCCCACTACAGATCAACGACTATCATGCATCATGGCCATCCTCTGATCGAAGGCCCTAATTAATCCTTGTATTAATCCTTTCGGAGTGCATTCATGTTGGTATTTCGGCTCACTTCGAACAACATTTTACCAATGAATGGTTGATATTTCTCCTAATTTAGATCTAAGGGATAAGTTTTAAACACCTTTCCTCAAGGTATGTCTCTGAAAATATTCCACACTCGACTCTTCCTTCCATTCACAGGATTCCACCTTCCTTCCATTCATAGGATGCCATATGTCCTACTTTGAACACGCTAGCACTTTGTGTCATCAAAATGTCACTCCACTCCTAGCCTTTCTTAAGCGGAATCCTACGTGGCATTTGAGTTGACACCCAGGACATGTGGCCCTATCTAACTTGTCCACCTTTCTTGACACTTGGCACTCAGGCCACATCACCTTTTATCCCCTAAAGTGCTAAGACACCCTTCCAGGTGGAACAATTTCCACCCTCCACATGGAATGATGTGGCATACATGTCATCACTGATCACTGACACATCCTTCCAGGTGTGAACACATGCCCTCTGTGAATTTGTAGGGTGGCATAACCCTTGTTAGAATGAGGTCACCTTCCTCCTGGCCTCACCTCAAAGGTCCCACCAAGATCTATGGTGGATAATTATTCTCGGCCCCTCTTCGATCTACGACCATGGTTTCTTCTCATAGCCTCCCCATAAGAGTAACACTCCCATGTTAGAAAAGGAGACACACTTCCATGCTAAACCTACAAGAAGAGAGGAATAAATATTTAATCAAGAAATTAAATGACACAACAAGCACACAATACACAGATATTTTACCCTGGAAACCTAAACCGGGAAAACCAACATTCCTTCAATGTTCTGCTCCTTGTTGTCTTATTCATTCATAATAAAAGGTTAGATGTCTAACCTTGATCCACACCTAAGACACAATTGAAATCATACCCTCTTGCTTACACAAGAACAACCCTGTATCCAATTCAACTTACATCTACATGACCAACAACCTATACAATTATTGATTCAATCATTGATCACCCTTTTCAACCTTAAAACACGCCTTCTTTATATGCTTTACAGTAGGAAAAACACTAAAGGAAATGGAACCCAAAAATGGTTACATATCCATGTAGATCATTGGCTAGAAATCCCACGAATCTCAAGATTTTGTTATAGTCAACTACCAATTCATATTACTTGTCGACTACCAGTTGGTCTTCATTTGGTCTTTAGTCGATTGCCACACGCCCACATGTCGACCTATTTTCAATTGACCTCTTCAACTTGTTGTTGATGTCTTTACCATGTCAAACCACATCGACCTTAGACTTCAACTTTACCTAGTCGACTAACCTCAACCTTCGACTTGCAGTCGATCCACCTTGACTTTGTCTTTACCTAGTCAAACCACCTCGATCTTCAAGTTTGACTATCAGTCAATCCACCTTGACTTTCACTGCAAATAATATAACAACCCAACATGCTCTCACTTGTTGTTTTCTTTACTGAAACCAGGAGAACTTTGAACTTTGTTCACAGACCCAGGGAAAAAATTCCCATTGTCTCTCTGCACCAAGAGAACTTCACAACACTCACAAACTTGGTCAATGAGTCTACTATGTTTTCCAATGTGTCTACTTTCTCTAGTCGCACCTTGCTTATTTCCACCATGTCTCTTATGAAATGGTATTGTATATCAATATGCTTATTCTTGGAATGATAAGAAGGGTTCTTTACTAAAAATATTATGCTTTGACTGTCACAACTTATGTTCATAACACTCTACTCAAACCCGATTCCTGAACACATCCTTTCCATCCATACTGCTTCTTTGCTTCCATGAGTGGCTGCCATGTATTCATCTTCTATTGTTGACAAGGATATGACTGTTTTTCGCTTAGTCATCCAACTGATTTTTCCATCGAACATTTTGAACACATATCCACAGGTCAACCTTCGTCGATCCAGATCTCCAGCCTAGTTGACACTGACAAATACATGTACATTTAATTTCCTGTCACCTCTAGGTTTTCCTTGGTAGCATATAGCATAGTATTTTGTGCAAGACAAATACCTGAATACTCTCTTGAAAGCTATTAAATTCTCCTTCCCATGTGTCACTCCCACTATATGGGCAATGTATGGTTGAGTGCATACCATCACATACATTAGACTACCAACAACCCTTGAATAGGGAACAATGTTCACAAAATTTGACTTCTAAATTACATTCAAAAAATTCTTCGACCATACCTTTGTTATGTGTAGCTCGAAGTCATTTTTATCCAGTCTGTCCCATCCTCACTTGTCATAGCATGGTCGAGTCAATTTTATGATGACTTGTCAAGTCAGTTTGAATCGGTTCAGCCTGAATCGAGTCGAGTTGAGTCGAAGTCAAGTTGACTTCAGGAAGAGTGATGTTGTTGCATCCAGTCAAGTCGACACACCCTAGCAACTTGTATAGGGTTCCAATCCGAACTCCTTTCATTAAGACCATCACACCTTTGACCATCTTGCATGAATCCTTTTGAAATAGAGTTTACATGCCAGCATCACTCATCTTACTTCAAGATATCAAGTTTCTTTCCAAACCCATAATGTGTAGCACACCTGGAAGGGTTCTACTCCTCCCATGTTGCAGTATCAATGAAAATCTTCCCCGTCTGAAAATTTTGGTTGTCGAGTCGTCCCCCAAGAACAATTATCCTACTTCATATCATTCATATTCACAAAACCATTCTATATGTGGTGTCATATGATAGGATGATCCTGATTCAATCAACCAAACATCTTGATCTGACTATGTACTAGTCGACGCCAAGTACACATCGCCTCCCTTATCTATAGTCGTCTTTCTCTCAATCGACTGATTCTCATTGGATCCTATATTTACTTCCATATCTTTCGACTTGTAGTCCTTTTTGTAATTCCGATATTTACCTCTTTTCCAAGATATTATTTTCGACTGAACTGGGGATTTAGATCTACCCTTTGACTTAGACTTTATACTGGAGAATTTACCTTTATCTATGTCAACCGATCAACCTCTAACTACTAAAGCATCTTTTTTCAATCCTTCCATGTTATTCCTTCTCATTTATTTTGAAAATAGAGATGCAACCACGTCTTCTAGTGCTAATGTGGTTGTATTACTCCATATAGCCATGACTAAG
>SNQJ01S0018268.1:132057-164425 GCA_010110895.2 Picea sitchensis
GACTACCAAAATTTTACACAACATAGTCGTTATAGGCTAGTGGGGGGTCACCACGTGGCAACCTCTCATTGGCTCTCCCGTGCCACATGCCATTACGTCACTGGACCATGTGGAGGTATAATCTGCCAACTCATCTTCCCAGTAGTCAGTTGTATGATTAGTCCACATGGAACCTTGTGGTGTGGCCATATCACTTGTATGGTCGTTCCACGTGTCACTGTACAGACATGACATGTGTCCTTTTACCCCTTTGACTTTTGACTTTGACTTGGTTGACTTGAACTTTGACTACCCATAACTTTTGCATACGAACTCTGTTTGACTTTCTGTTTGCATCGTTGGAAATATGACGATGAGTTCTACACATTGATGTTATTTTCTAGATAATTTGAGACAGTAAAATTTTGAGCATTTATGGATTCCCTGGGACCTCTATGAGTTTTTAATATCCTCCTGGACCTTTGTAAGCGTTCCTTAGATCCTCCTGGATCACTCCTTCCCACTGAAGAACTTTTGGACTTCCAAAAGTATTAATATTCAACAGCTTAGTGATGATAGTTCACTCTTCCATCTTGTTGATTATTTTGGAAATAAGTCTTCATCTGGTTCTTCGATCTTAGGTACTATATTAGTGCACTTTTTTCTACTTCTATGGAATATAGCTCTGACTCCGACCTCTATTATTGTAGCTAATATGATATAGCTCTAGTTTTGGCTCATAGATTCCCTGACAAAAAGAGTATTCTTCATTGAATCTCTGCTATATCTGTACATGTATTTCAACATCCACTCCCATCTCCTTCTGCTAAAGATAGTCTATCTTGGCCAATTTGAAACAAATATGAATGATGGTCTATGCCTTGCCCATTTGGACTCTCTATGATTGTACTTCTTGATGTATCTGTAGAATTCCCTGAATGAATACTTTGTTCATTGTCACTTCTTCCTTGAAGAACAATTATTCTTGTATTGTTATCATCTGTACATGATTCCTTCTATTCAAGGTATACATCTTCACGAACATGACATAATATTTAAATATTATTATAGCATGCACCTTTGTGCCTCTTATTTCTTGAAGATGATTTCTTCTCCTTTACGAGCTTTAGAAAGTTTTGCATTACTTCGATGTTATTTCTGCTCCTAAACTACATGTTCCAATTTCCTGCATCCTTTTGTTCCTTCTCTTTTAGTTCTTTAGAATCAAGAATGTTGTCTAAGACAATTTGATTCATATGTATCCCTTTAGTTTATTACAAGACATTACATTTTTCCATATTGTTGTCTAAAGGATTAAAAATCTTCATAACACGATTCCTCTCACTATACAACAATATGTATATAGATGGTTATCTAGAAATCTCCTTAACGAGATTCCTCTCACTCCATAACAAAGTGTAAGGTGGTTATCTAGGAATCTCTCTGACGAGGTTCCTCTCACTCTTTACAACATATAAGGTGGAAATATATAAACTCTCTTTACAAAATTCCCCTCACTCTTACAAGGTGGAAATATAGAAATTTACAGAATCCCTCTCACTCTTATAATTTGTAATGATTAACTTACAAGCCTTCAAATGGACTTTAGGATATATACACATATGCATATTACATTTACAAATATACATATTTACAAAATTTTGAGATGGTTTACTTATGGACTCAATATCCCTAGTGTAATTGGAGGAGTCTTGCATCCTCTGACTACTGACAATGCCTTTGATGCTGATGTTGAATCTGACATTGAATATAATGAAAAATCTGATGTTGAGTCCAAGTAACTATTGGACCAAACTAGCGGTCTTCCCAGTAACATGTATAACCTCTCCTTGTGAATACCAAGCACTATTGATGTGTCTGGAGTAGCTTCCTTTGAATACACTAGTACTCAATTGTTCTGGAATGCGACTCCATAAACGCCATCCTCAAATGATGCAATTGAGAGCAGGTTTACCTTTAAGTCTAGAACATACAACATATGTTTGATTCCCATAAATCCTCCCGACTCGAAATGGAATATTACATATCCATACCCTCTTATTGCTTGTCTGGTATTGGTTCTAGATCCCACAAAGAAATCTATGTCAGATTTTTAGAAAGTCAAAAATATTGATCTCGTCCTAGTCACGTGGCGATATTAGCCACTGTCCCTGAACCATTCTTTGATGTCTTCATATATCACTTTGTCAAGACCAGCCATCATGAAGTATTCTTTTCCAATCCTTTTAGTAAGACCATTGACTTCATTTGGAGTTGTTGCTTGTCTTCTCACAAATGTCTTTACTTCCTTCAGGTTCTTCTTTGGACATAAGTGCACGTAAAGTGTCCAACACTTCTCAATTTGGTGTCCACTCTTACCACAATAAGAGAAGATTTTTTTTGTTCCACGATCCCTTCTTATCATTCCTCCTTTTCCTATGACTTGAGAAATGATCTGCCTTCTTCTTGGAGGGATTTACTTGCACAAATTGTCTTCTTGGATAATTATCCACATCATGGTTTATAGTTCCATAGGAAGCACATGGATAACTAGACCATTCACCAGTGGAAAAATTCTTCATTCCTTATCTCGTAGCATGCACATATTTCGCTAAAAATGATTTCAATATGTTACTCTTCTCTGGACTGGAAGGTAAGGCCAATTTCTTATGTAGGTTTTCTTCATCTAAGGTTCTCTTTGCTTCAACTACCATCAAGCACTCTCCATCCTGATGGGACAAAGAATAATATGAAGAGTCTTCTTTCTTGATCATGTTCTTGGAAGGAGATAGTGCAAGAGAGACTATCTCATTCTCTGCTTGTCCAACTTTACTGATTGATGGTACCATTATCTGCAATTTTCTCTCTAGTTCATGAAAAATACTCATGTGAAAATATTCATGACATAATAGTTGATCTTGTAGCCTCTACTTCTCTTCCTCAATATCTTATGACTGCATCCTTAACTTAGAATTCTCTCTCTTGATTTGTTGATTAATGTTCTTCTACATTCTGAATTTCATAAGAACTTTACTCATCTTGTTTTCTTGAAAAGATCCTTCAATATCTTCACTAGCTGAACTGTTGGATCTCATCACAACAACAACTTGCAACACACGCTAAAAACCGGCTCTGATACCAAATTGATTCTGACATCTTTTAGAAACGATTTATTTATTTACATATATACATATAATATCTAACTTGATCCAAAATAATATACTGATTGTATTGGGCTGGTTTGCATAATTTTGATGATGTGTTTTTTACCCAAAAACTCATAAATTGAAGATTATCTTTTCTTAATGATGATGAGATGACACAACATAAAGTAAAAGAACTCAAATTACATACTTTTGTTTCATCTTTAAGTTCCATTCAATCCAATGAAAACTGCCTTCTCCATCTCAAAATACCAAAATTACATATAAAATGGCTCACATATGTCAATTTAATGGATTCTCTTAAATTAAATTAATCAAAACAAGAAAATAACTTCACCCTTGAAATCATCGCAAAATTCTGAGAATTTTGACTATAAAGTCGAAAAATTACCAAACTAGCTCAATTTCATGCTCTTTGACATGCAAAACAATGCATCAAATGCCCATTAATGACAAATTGAGAAAAAAATTAAAGTTACCTCAAATCACAAAATAGACCTCATATTCATGATCCTTGTAAAAAATCATGCAAAATTGATTTAAAATACTCGAAATTCCATCAAGGTACCATTCGACATGCTTTACGGTGCAACACAAACTAAGCTTGCACTTTGCATGTACTTCAATGCATCTATACAGTCTCGAAAATTGTTCCATGTCTTGAAATCTATGCATTCCTTACCTCAAGATGAGTGCAATCTTGGACTGTGTGTAAGTCGTGAAATGCATGCCCATTAAATAGGCTCGATCCTAACCCCTTATCTACAACAGGTTGCAACTTATTACTAAGTTTGGTGGGAATCCCGCTAAATGTGGAGCGTTGTTGTGTTGGTTAAAGTCCCCCTCTAATATAGCAGAGTTCATGGGTTCCATCCGCTTCTATGCACATATATTAGTTTTAGGGTTATATATAGTATAACCATATACTATATATATGGTTTGTTATTTGAATCCGTTGGCATATAGTTTGTTATGTGGTATACCATATTTTATATGGTATATATATATTTAAACTCATGCATATATTAACACCCCTGCGAACCATGTGTGGTCATATTACAATGCATATAACTAAGGGCTAAGGTTCGAGGGCTTAGGCCCTTGGCCCTTTAGCCACCCAATTGAACCTTAGTACAAAGTTAAATATATTTATTGCCACATACAAATTAAGTACCAACTCATGGCGTGATGGTTGTGGCGGGTATTCTAAGACCTTGGGAGGTCACAAGTTTGATCCCATTCGACTCCCAAAATTTTACACAACATAGCCATTTTAGGCTAATGGGATGTTTCCACGTGGCGGCTTCTCATTTGACCACCCATGCCACATGTCATAACGTCATTGGACCATGTAGAGGTATAATCTGGCAACTCACCTACCTAGTTAACTATACGATCATTCCACGTGGCACCTTGGGGTGTGGCCACATCACCTGTGTGGTCGTGCCACATGTCACTATACAGACATGACACATGTCCTTTTACCCCTTTGACTTTTGACTTAGACCTGGTTGGCTTGAACTTTGAATGCCCATAACTTTTTCATACGAACTTCGTTTGAATTTCCATTTGTGTCATTGGAAATATGACGATGAGCTATACACATTGATTCTATTTTTGGGATGATTTGAGACGGATGAATTTTGAGCATTTATGGATCCCCTAGGACCTCTATGATCATTCTTTAGACCCTCCTAGATTAGGTAGCCCATTTTTTGTGGGGGAAAAGGTCTTGTTATAATAAACACCTTCTTTCTGTGCAAATCCTTTTTCCACGAGCCTTGCTTTATTCTTGTCAAGTGAGCCATCTGATCTATACTTGCTATAGAATACCCACTTGCAGGCGATCGGTTTGGTTCCATATGGAGGGTCCACCAACTTCCATGTCCCATTCTTGATGAGAGCATCATATTCCTTCTACATGGCTTCTTTCCATTCATCATGAGAAGAAACTTCTTTAAATGAAGGTTGTTCAAGGTTAGTAGATAAATTCAGCTCACAATCATATGAAACATTCATATCATCTACATCATCTGAGTTTGAATTATCTACATTACCTCCATGTTTTTTTGAGGACATTTGGGTTCTTGTCTTTCCATCCTCATCAAGATGAACACTTTCAAGTGTTTTAGTGAGCCATTTTGGTGGACCTTTCTGAGATAGTCTAGGTTGCTCGACTGATTGAGAAGATGATGATTTCTCATCAAACCTCAGCTTTTCAATCCTCTCGATCACATCATCCAAATGAGCTTTAGGTTATGATGAACTTGCAAGAAATTATTCATGAGGGGAAGATGGTTCTTCAAAAGGATATTCCAGAGATTGACCTAATATATGGATCCCCCCTTCAATATGTGGAATCTTGTCATCAAATTCATGATATGTCTTTACACGAGTGAATCTATCTAGATGATCAAGTTGCCTCTCAACAATTTTTTCTTTCTTGGTGGATTCAAGAAAGATCACATCTCTGGAAAGGATGAACTTATTGTTTGTATCATCGTAAAGATGATTCCCCTTGGTGGTATTTTAGTACCCCAAGAAGATGCACTTCTGACTCCTTGCATCAAGATTTCTTCTTTTCTCCTTAGGAATCAAGGCATAACATGTGGAACTAAAGACCCTGAGATGCCTCACTAAAGGAATGTGGTGATACCACATTTCATATGGAGTCTTTTTTTTTAGAGCATGATATGGACACTTGTTTTTACATAAACTACACATAGTACTGCATCATCCCAAAAAATCAATTTAACATTCTTGAAAAACATCATGGAATGAACCATATTTAGGAGTGTCATGTTCATTCATTCAGCCACACCATTATGTTGGGGATTGTATGGAACTTTGGATTGATGTTTGATCCCATGTTGGAGAAAGTAGCTTTCAAATTCATTAGAAGTATATTATCTTCCATTATTAGTGCGAAGACAACCAATACGAGACTGAGCTTCATTTTGAATCCATACATGAAAATTTTTAAAAGTTTCAAAATCTTGTGATTTTTATTTCAACAAATACACCCAACACATTCTACTGTAATCATGAATAAAATCCATTATATATTTGTTTTTGTTTGCAGAAGGAACAAGCATAGGGTTGCACAAATTAGAATGAATCAGTTCAAGTTTTCTACATGCTCTAGAAGTGGAATCATGAAAGGGTTATTTGTTGTGTTTTCCAAGGATGCAAGCATCACATTGCTTCAATTTCCTAGGAATAGTAGGCAAACCAAAAACATCATTCTTTCTTAACAAATTAAGACTATCATAATTAATATGTCCAAATATAACATGCCATAAGAGACTAGATGGAATTATACATGCGTCATGATGAGATAGGTATGTTGTAGTGTGTGTATGGGCAGGTGTCTCATTCATCTTCAACATTCTTCCATATTCTATTCTGGTCATGACAACCATGTTATTAGAATCCTTGTTTATCTCAACTTTCCCACCGAACATATGAACAAAGTGGCCTTGCTTTTTGATGTGCATAAGGGACAACAAGCTTATTTGCATCTAAGGAAGATAGAGTACATTGTGCAGAAGAAAATCCAGGATTCCAAGAAACTTAAGCATGATGGTGCCCATTCTTGAAGGTTCGATACTTGATCTATCTGCAAAGTACACTACGCTATCTACATTGTCATCAAATTCTTCGAAGAAATCTCTTTGAAATGTCATGTGGGAGGTCGCGCCTGTGTCAATAATCCATGCATCTCCCCAATAAAAAAATGAATTATTAAATAGATCTGCAATTACTCCTATATTGCAATAGGAAACAACATAATGAACAAGTGCTTTACCTTTCGATGGTCTTGAAGTTCTATTTTTGTCTTCTTTCTGACTCTGTCTTTCTTCTTTGATCTTTGGCCATGGAACTCTGTAGTTGGTGGATTCATGTGACCCATTCATTCCACAAAGGGTACAATGAAGATCATATTTTTCATGCGGAATATTCCAACCCCCCTGCCTCTGAACTTCTTCTTTCTATGTCTTCTCTTATTTCCTCTATGTTGTACATAAACTAGAGAATTAGAAACCCCACATGTAGATGCAAGATAATGCATTGTATTTTGTCTTCGTGTACATGTTAGCAAATGAAAATATAATGAAGCTTCTATAATAAAAAAAATCATAATTTTCTTGTTACTGCACCAATGAAATAGAGAATGGAATCAAGAAGGGAATAGGAAACCTCCAAGTCAAAGCAGTAGGAATGTTCACAAAAAAATGATGATGGACGCTCATAAAAAATGATGATGGATGCTCATAAAAAAATATGATGGACGCTCATAAAAATGATGGATGAATGTAAGAAAGCGATACCATAAAAAGAGTGATACCATAAACTGAGTGTTAGTTTTGTGAGAAGAGTGATACAATGAGAATCCTAACCAGTGATTCATATCAGGTCCAAGAGGTCTCGATATAAATGAGCACCAGGGCCTTCTTTGTGTTAGTGTTGGGGTCTAAAAAAGCAACAGTTTTCCTTTCTTTGATGCTAGATCCTACAACCTCCTCTGAGGAAAGGGATTTCTTGTTGATTATCCTATGTATCTGCACCATAATATTTTGAAAAAAACTCTCAACATTAGTAGCTTCAATAGATGATGTAATGTCACCCATCCCCATAGTTCTAGTTAGGTTGCTGGGGTGTCAAAATTTTGATTTTACCAACTACTTTGTTTCTCCAATTAAACTTCATAGATTGATTCTTCTCATCCATAGATTTCCAATGACTATAACCATACTCAATTTCAAGCTCTGGATCAAAAGTTACAACACTCCAAAGTTTTCGGGTCTTCCACCTTAATTTCCACTTCAACGCTACGTTGCATCCTTGTGACATGTGTCACCCAACGGGGCATTGACATGAAATCCTATTACATGTACCATCCTAGGTGGCTCAGACATGGCATATGCCATGTCACTCCTCATACCCATGCCTTGTCGGACCTCCAAACAATGTTATTCATTTCTATTGGAACCCTTCCATCGGAGTGCTTCCACTTGAGGTTATTTTGCACACTCTCATAGCTAGGTCCGACAACATCCATCCTAACGGATCAGACAGTCATGGTGAATTGACAATAAACGACTTTGATTTCATTGGATCCTTCAACATGCATGACTCGGAGCCTCCAACATGCATGACGGATAACACCCCTCTCACGCAACCTTCATACTTAGCCTGTAGACCCCACTACAGATCAACGACTATCGTGCATCATGGCCATCCTCTGATCGAAGGCCCTAATTAATCCTTGGATTGATCCTTTCAGAGTGCATTCGTGTTGGTATTTCGGCTCACTTCGACCAACATTTTACCAATGAATGGTTGATATTTCTCCTAATTTAGATCTAAGGGATAAGTTTTAAACACCCGTCCTCAAGGTATGTCTCTGAAAATATTCCACACTCGACTCTTCCTTCTATTCATAGGATTCCACCTTCCTTCCATTCATAGGATGCCATATGTCCTACTTTGAACACGCTAGCACTTTGCGTCATCACAATGTCACTCCACTCCTAGCCTTTCTTAAGCGGAATCCTACATGGCATTTGAGTTGACACCCACGACATGTGGCCCTATCTAACTTGTCCACCTTGCTTGACACTTGGCACTTAGGCCACATCACCTTTTATCCCCTAAAGTGCTAAGACACCCTTCCAGGTGGAACAATTTCCACCCTCCACATGGAATGATGTGGCATACATGTCATCACTGATCACTGACACATCCTTCCAGGTGCGAACACATGTCCTCTGTGAATTTGTAGGGTGGCATAACCCTTGTTAGAATGAGGTCACCTTCCTCCTGGCCTCGCCTCAAAGGTCCCACCAATATCTATGGTGGATAATTATTCTCGGCCCCTCTTCGATCTACGACCATGGTTTCTTCTCGTAGCCTCCCCATCAGAGTAGGACTCCCATGTTAGAAAATGAGACACACTTCCATGCTAAACCTATAAGAAGAGAGGAATAAATATTTAATCAAGAAATTAAATGACACAACAAGCACACAATACACAGAGATTTTACCCTGGAAACCCAAACCGGGAAAACCAACATTCCTTCAATGTTCTGCTACTTGTTGTCTTATTCATTCATAATAAAAGGTTACATGTCTAACCTTGATCCACACCTAAGACACAATTGAAATCATACCCTCTTGCTTACACAAGAACAACCCTGTATCCAATTCAACTTACATCTACATGACCAACAACCTATACAATTATTGATTCAATCATTGATCACCCTTTTCGACCTTAAAACACGCCTTCTTTATATGCTTTACAGTAGGAAAAACACTAAAGGAAATGGAACCCAAAAATGGTTACATATCCATGTAGATCATTGGCTAGAAATCCCGCGAATCTCAAGATTTCGTTATAGTCGACTACCAATTCATATTACTTGTCGACTACCAGTTGGTCTTCATTTGGTCTTTAGTCGATTGCCACACGCCCGCATGTCGACCTCTTTTCAATTGACCTCTTCGACTTGTTGTTGATGTCTTTACCATGTCAAACCACATCGACCTTAGACTTCAACTTTACCTAGTCGACTAACCTCAACCTTTGACTTGCAGTCGATCCACCTTGACTTTGTCTTTACCTAGTCAAACCACCTCGATCTTCAAGTTTTCCTATCAGTCAATCCACCTTGACTTTCACTGCAAATAATATAACAACCCAACATGCTCTCACTTGTTGTTTTCTTTACTGAAACCGGGAGAACTTTGAACTTTGTTCACAGACCCAGGGAAAAAATTCCCATTGTCTCTCTGCACCAAGAGAACTTCACAACACTCACAAACTTGGTCAATGAGTCTGCTATGTTTTCCAATGTGTCTACTTTCTCTAGCCGCACCTTGCTTCTTTCCACCATGTCTCTTACGAAATGGTATTGTATATCAATATGCTTATTCTTGGAATGATAAGAAGGGTTCCTTACTAAAAATATTATGCTTTGACTGTCACAACTTATGTTCATAACACTCTACTCAAACCCGATTCCTGAACACATCCTTTGCATCCATACTGCTTCTTTGCTTCCATGAGTGGCTGCCATGTATTCATCTTCTATTGTTGACAAGGATATGACTGTTTGTCGCTTAGTCATCCAACTGATTTTTCCATCGAACATTTTGAACACATATCCACAGGTCAACCTCCGTCGATCCAGATCTCCAGCCTAGTTGACGCTGACAAATACATGTACATTTAATTTCCTGTCACCTCTAGGTTTTCCTTGGTAGCATATAGCATAGTATTTTGTGCAAGACAAATACTTGAATACTCTCTTGAAAGCTATCAAATTCTCCTTCCCATGTGTCACTCCCACTATATGGGCAATGTATGGTTGAGTGCATACCATCACATACATTAGACTACCAACAACCCTTGAATAGGGAACAATGTTCACAAAATTTGACTTCTAAATTACATTCAAAAAATTCTTCGACCATACCTTTGTTATGTGTAGCTCGAAGTCATTTTTATCCAGTCTGTCCCATCCTCACTTGTCATAGCATGGTCGAGTCAATTTTATGATGACTTGTCAAGTCAGTTTGAATCGGTTCAGCCTGAATCGAGTCGAGTTGAGTCGAAGTCAAGTTGACTTCAGGAAGAGTGATGTTGTTGCATCCAGTCAAGTCGACACACCCTAGCAACTTGTATAGGGTTCCAATCCGAACTCCTTTCATTAAGACCATCACACCTTTGACCATCTTGCATGAATCCTTTTGAAATAGAGTTTACATGCCAGCATCACTCATCTTACTTCAAGATATCAAGTTTCTTTCCAAACCCATAATGTGTAGCACACCTGGAAGGGTTCTACTCCTCCCATGTTGCAGTATCAATGAAAATCTTCCCCGTCTGAAAATTTTGGTTGTCGAGTCGTCCCCCAAGAACAATTATCCTACTTCATATCATTCATATTCACAAAACCATTCTATATGTGGTGTCATATGATAGGATGATCCTGATTCAATCAACCAAACATCTTGATCTGACTATGTACTAGTCGACGCCAAGTACACATCGCCTCCCTTATCTATAGTCGTCTTTCTCTCAATCGACTGATTCTCATTGGATCCTATATTTACTTCCATATCTTTCGACTTGTAGTCCTTTTTGTAATTCCGATATTTACCTCTTTTCCAAGATATTATTTTCGACTGAACTGGGGATTTAGATCTACCCTTTGACTTAGACTTTATACTGGAGAATTTACCTTTATCTATGTCAACCGATCAACCTCTAACTACTAAAGCATCTTTTTTCAATCCTTCCATGTTATTCCTTCTCATTTATTTTGAAAATAGAGATGCAACCACGTCTTCTAGTGCTAATGTGGTTGTATTACTCCATATAGCCATGACTAAGACTATCCTAGGATTCTGACAAAGAACATAATAATACACTTCTCCTCCTCCATGGTTTTAATATCCACATAAGATAGCTGACATATAATGGTATTAAATGCGACAAATTCTTAGTCACTAAATTGTCATCACTCATTCTCACAAGATATAGTTTATTTATGAGAAACAACTCATTTACCGGGGATTTCGGTGAGCAGCTTCTAACCATTATAGTTTCTTGGCTAGATATTTACCTAAGACATTCAACAACACTAAATATGTAGACAAAGTTGAATCGTGCTCCTTGATCTTCTTTTGAGTTTCTCCCATTCTTCGTCAACATACCTATCGACCTTGGTACAGACCGGACTATTTTCCATTGTTCTTGATCACAAGGAGATCTTCAATTTAATCTTCAAAGCTCAAAATTATGGCCATTGAATTTTTGATCTCTATTCTCTAACTTCTCGCCATTATCTAACACAATATTTAACTATTTCTACCTTATGAGTCTTACTTTACCTAGGGTTTAGCTCAAATCCAAGGTTTTAAAACCAAGATATGATAATACATGTTAGGAAATGAGGCACACTTCCACGCTCATCCTAGCGAGGAAAGAAAGGAAGAAATATTTAATCAAGAGAAAATAAATGACATAGCAAGCACATACTACACAAATATTTTACCCTAGAAGCCAGGCGGTAACCATTCCTTGAATTACGCTCCTTTTTGTCTTATTCATTCGAATAAAATTCCTTGAGAATTCTGCTCCTTTTTGTCTTATTCATTCAGAATAAAAGGTTACATGTCTAACCTTGGTCCGCAACTAAGAAAAAATCGACATTATACCTTCTTTCTTACACAAGAACAACCCTGTAGCTAATTCGGCTTACATATACATGACCAAGAACCTCTACAATTATTGAATGACTCATTGATCAGCATTTTCATCCTTACAACACACCTTCTTTATAGTATTTACAATAGTGAAAACCCTAAAGGAAATGGCACCCAAAAATGGCTACAGATCCATGCAAATCATTGGCTAAAAATCCTATGAATCGTGATATTTTATTATAGTTGACTACCAAGTTGTATTACCCGTCGACTACCAATCAGCCTTCATTCGGTCTTTACTCGGTTGCCACATGCCTGCCTGTCGACCTCTTGTCAGTTTACCTCTTCAACTTGTCATCTATGCCTTTACCATGTTGAACCACCTTGACCTTCGACTTTGACTTTACCTGGTCGACTAACCTCGACCTTCGAATTTCTATCAATCCACCTCGACTTCATATTTACCCAGTCAAACCACCTTGACCTTCAACTTTGACTATCAGTCGATCCACCTCGTCTTTCACTGCAAATAATAAAACAACCCAAAATCCCATCGGAGTACCTTAACCAAGGATACTCCAATGACCCTACCTCCGATGAATGGTTGATATCATGTCTTGATCGATCACTGACCGATGGCAATGATTTTCCCTTGGGCCTTTTCATCAAAGTAGTTTTACCAAAACTAATCTGATGACCTATGTCCGATAAATGACTAATATCTCTCAACCCTTATATCTAATGGACAATGCTAAAAGTGAAGGTCTAAGGCCCATCTCACCCAATGGGACCTATGCTCGACCCACTGGCCAATCAACTATTTCCATGCATCATCCCAATGACACATAAAATGCCATGCTATCATCCCACGTTGACCTAACATCACTAAACTATTTTACTCATGCTCATGATGGACAGTCATGATCACTCCGAGAGTTCTCCGATGGATCAATGGTTCCGATCAATTCAGATTCTCATCCTGGCCTAACCGTGGAGTACTCTGATGGTGCCCTCTATGATCAACGATCATGATTCTTCTGAGAATTATCCGATGGATCTAATGACTGCTAAAAATATGGACCATTTACAAAATCTCATACGTGAAGGACCCTTACCAACAACCAATATTATTTCTCTATGTTGAATTCACTGACTATGATTCTTTCTAGGGAGAGACACAAAATTTCCTAGGTTTAAGAGTTTGTTCCAGGACTTAACCGATTTACGAATTCTCTAGTAATTTTTCCCAAGGTGCACTAGGCCTCCTAGTGTTTACAGAAACCTTTCCAATCTAGCTAAGGATCTAATACCTCACCATTTTACATGGAGAATTTACTTCTAGCAACTTGTCCATACAAGGACCGAGCGTATCCAACCCGAGTTGTGCAAGGTTTTTCCAATTAACAGCTATGAAACACGTATGTTATACAAAATATTTTTCATACAACAAAGATTATACAATATCTCAGTAATAAGTATATATAGGCATTTATATGCAAGTAAACATGATACAGACCATGTTTTGATGAAATCAACTCTTCTCATGCATAGATTGTATAGCCCTAGGAATTTTGGCAACAAGAATGTAGAAGTATAATTCCAAAAATCTATTGTCTATAATAGAAATTGCATAATTACAACAACAAATATCCATGACTACAGTTTATGTACCATTTAACAGTAGTATGTTGAAAGATAAATAACACAAAAAATACCCATCAAAGGAATTCATAATCATTCATATAGCAATTAAAATAGACACATGGTAGGAACTTATCTAGTATAAATAATCCACCAATTGCATGGAGACCTCCGAATTTCCTCCCAACCTTAAACTTCTTATAGCTCAGCAACATGTCACCCCTGAGCTAGGGCTTAAACTCCACTTGGGAAAGGAAATCATATCGAGTTAGGGTATCTAAGTAGCAACAATATGTCTAGTTCATGTGCCAAGTTTAATATCCAGCCTATAGTATTTCATTCTCCACATGTTTTTCCCACCCTAGGAAGTGTTCCCCTTCTCTACTCAACAATCCTTCGACTACCCCACCTCCCTTCCAGGGAATCAACAACATGCCAGAAAAGAATTCTTATAGCCTTGTAGTTGCAACTTGACACCTTTGTAATCAAATTCTAGGCAATTCTCTCACCAAGAGAGAATTCCACAGGCCTTACAACCCACTTATTCGAAAACACTTCTCTCACCTAGAGAGAAAGGCACACGAGCCTGACAACTTGCTTCTTCAGTTTGATTCTTGGAAAATCCCACTTCAAGTGTCCTCAAGAAAAATGGTGATGGCATCAACTGCATAGAACAACAACAAGGGAGGGTACATATGATGGAGAGCAAGACAATCTAGTTGAATGATTATAAATCAATGAGAAAATGCACTAAGATTTCTTGTTTTGTTTGCATGCTCATGAAGTGCCACTTGCTACTTCCTCAAACTTCTTTTTGAACCACCTGTTGATTTGATCCCCTTTCCAAATACTTAGGACAAAAATCATGTTCATTTCTTTTTCCTTTGTTAGAAATAAGTTATTAATATTTCCTTGGTTTAAGTCCCATGGCTTATCTTCCTTCCTAGACCCTTATCCCCCTTTCCCATCTAGTGGAGTTTACCCCCCCATACTATTTCTTGTCAGGATGGTCTACATGCAGTTGTGTTTGTTCATTAAATTCAAAGTGAAATTACATAATACAAAATAGGATCAATAGCCCAAAAATTTCCTGGCTCATCAACCTATGTGCACATATGTGATTACATTTCAATTGGGGTTCGGACTAGGGTTATTACATTCCCCTCCCTCTTATTTATGCACTGTCCTCAATGTAGTATATACACATATACAATCAAAAGTTCAAAAAATTACAAAAACATGCGGGTACTTTTCCTGCATAGAATCTTCATGTTCCCAAGTGGCCTCTTCAGGACCGTACCAGGTCCAGTGGACCTTTACTAGATTTATGACTTGATTCCAAAGCTGCTCGGTTTTACGGTCCAAAATGCATACTAGTTGTACTTGGAATTATCTCTCTGGCTCTACCTAAATCACATTCCAATCAATGACATGATTAGTATCAGGTACATACTTTTTGAGTAAGGATACATGAAAAAAGTAATGAATATGCATGGATGCGGGTAATGAAAGAATATAAGCTATAGAACCAATCCTTTCTAGTAATTTGAATGGCCCATAGTATCATGGTTCTAGTTTTGAGCACTTTCCCAATCTTAGGGAACTTCACCTTGCTTTTACTTTCAAAAATACATGATCACCCATTGAAAATTCTCTGGGAGTTGTATGTTTATCAGCATAAATTTTCTTCCTATCTTGGGTAGCCTTAAAGTTTTGTTTTATCTTCACTATCTGATCCTCCATATCCCTGAGTAATTCTAGCCAAACTATTTTCCTATCATTTGGACTGTCCCAAATTACTAGTGTGTTGCATCTTCTTCTCTAAAGTGCCTCAACCAGACTCATCTTTATAGATTCTTGGTACCCATTGTTATAAGAAAACTCAACTAGGTGTAAATAATCCTCCCATTTTGAGGGTTTTTCCATGACATACATTCTCAGCATGTCCTCTATTACGTGATTGACTCTCTTTTTTTTCCCATTTGACTCAGGGTGATAAGTTATGTTGAAAATTAGATCTGTCCCAAATTGAATTAGCCCCTTCTATAAATTTGATGTGAACTTGGGATCTCTGTCAGACACAATCGTATTTGGTAGACCATGAAGTATGGTGACTTCCTTCAAGTAGATATCAACAATGTTGGCTGCTTTGTGAGTTAACTTTACATGAATAACATGGGAAGCTTTAGTAATCTTGTCCACAACTACCATAATCGAATCATGTTGTTTGGCAATCCTGGGAAGCTTAGTAATGAAGTCCATGGTTATCACTTCCTATTTCCACTTAGGAATGGGTAAAATATGTAGTAAAATAGTTAGGTGTTTATGCTCAACCTTGACCTTTTGACATTGAAGACACCTAGCAATGAAATTTGCAACCTCGTTTTTCATATATGTCTAATAGTATTTATTTTTAACAATTGTATTGATCTTCTGGTACCCTGGGTGCCCAACATAAGGCATTTTATTCATTTATGTTAATAGCAAGTATTTCAACTCCTGATCAACTGACACATAAATTATTCCCTTGAACATGAGTATTTTGTCTTCCCTCAGCTCATTATTCTGCATTTTCCGCTGCATTTTACCTTGTTGTGATTTTATTTTTAGTACCATATACATTTGATCTAATTTTGAAGCCTCTAAAATTTTATTTTTCAAATCATATTTGCACATGCTAATGGTTGTAGTATGTATTTCATGTTCTCTTCTATCGAGTGTGTCATCCACCTTGTTTTCTTTACCTTTTATGTGCTTGATATTGAAGTCATATTCATTGAGGAATTATAACCATCTACTTTTTCTGACATTTAGGGTTGGCTACCTAAATAAATATTTCAAACCAATGTGGTATGTTCACAGCTCAAACCACTTTCCCATGAGGTAGTGCCTCCACATATTCAAGGTATGAACAATAGTTGCCAACTCCAAATCATGAGTGGCATATAATCTCTCATGATCTTTCAGCTTCCTCAATTCATAGCACACCACATGGCCATTCTGACTAAGGACTCCACCAAGCCCTTCATTGCATCCATCGATGCATACAATAAAATCTTCGTTAGGATCAACAATTTTCAGAATAGGTGCACTTGTCAGTAATTTTTTCAAGTGTTTAAAGCTTCTTTCACACTCAGGTGTCCATTCAAATTTTACACCCATCTTCTATAGAGATGTGATTGGGTGTGAAATTTTGTAAAACCCTTCAGTGAACCTCCTATAATAAATTGTAAGTCCCATGAAGGACCTCACTTCAGAGACATTTCTTGGTGTTGGCCATCCTTTGATGGACTTTATCTTTTATGGATCTACTGATATTCCTTCCTCTGATATCATAGGGCCCAAATAATGATTCCTCTTTTGGTAGAAACAAAATTTTCTCAACTTGGAATAAAGTTGATGCTCTCTCAATACTTGGAGCACCCTTCTCAAGTGATACTCATGCTCTTCTTTAGATTTGGAATAAATAAGAGTGTCATACAGAAATAAAATGAAAATGTATCCAAGTATTCTCTGAAAATACCATTCATTAAACACATGAAGATAGTTGGTGCATTTGAAAATCCAAATGGCACCATTGTGAACTCATAGTGACCATACCTAGTTCTGAAGGCAGTCTTACTAATATCCTCTTCTTTAATTCTCACTTGATGATATCCATATCTGAGATCAATCTTGGAAAATACCTTTTCATATTTCAATTGATCAAAGAGTACATCTATCCTTGGAAAAGGATATTTGTTCTTTCTGGTTACTTTATTTAACTGCCTGAAATCAATCCAAAGTCTCAAGGTACCATCCTTATTTTTCAAAAATAACATCGTTGCATCCCAAGGTGACACACTTGGGAATATATACCCTTTCTTCATAAGTTCTTCAAGCCACATTTGTAGCTCCTTCAACTTAGTTATGCTCATCCTGTAAGGATCCTTGGATACAGGGGCTGCTCCGAGCATTAAATTAATTGAAAAATTGATATCCCTCTTGGTTGGTAACCCAAGAATTTCTCCAAACACATCTTTAAATTCTTTCAAGACTGCATAGTCCTCAATGTTTGGCACCCTTTTCTTAGGAGCTTCCTCAAAATGTTTTGAAAATATTTGGCATACCTTTCTAAAACTTTTCTTCAGTTGCAGGGCTAAAAATTCTCTGATAGTTACAACTCTTGGGATACCCTATACTGTTCTCAAGTTTCCCTCCTCATCCAAGCAAGTAAAGGCTTTATTATAACAGTCCAAGACATCATGGTGTTTGTCCAACCAACGCATACCAATGAGGAAGTCATAAGAGACCAAGGGTCTTATGTTGAAATCTTCTTTGGTATTCATCCCATTCATGTTCATTGGACATGCCTTAACCATTTCATTAATTTTCCTTTTAGCTCATGTATCTAGTTTTACCAACCAGGGTTTTCCGAGATTGTTTTCTGGTAATTGAAACCTTTCTACCATCTTAGGATACAGATAACTATGACTATTTCACGAATCAATTAAAATAGAAATAGGTTGGTTGTTAATCTTACGTTCTAATTCAATCATGTGAGACTGAAACTTGACCTACTTGTTGTCCAGGGGTGCATAAATCCTAGGTACATTTCTTCCCATGTCTTCAATTGTTTCAACTTGTTGTACATTGTGAACAACCCTAACTTTTTCATCTCTATAAGGACAATCATGGTACATGTGGTATCCATTACAACCCCAACACTTCATTGGTTGATGCCTTGGTCTTTGTCCCATGGTTTCAGTCATCCTGGCCTCCTTGGAAGTTGGTTGTCCTTGAGTGGTATTTCTGTAAAATGATGGTTTTCTTCCCTTTTTCCTCTATTCCATATTTTTTTTCTTCTTTTCCTCCCAAGTATTTTTGAAATTAGGTCTTCCTCTATGTTGGTGATAGAGACATTTAGCTCTCCTTATGGTCTCTTCTAGTATCCTGGGATCATCATTTTGTATCTTATTGCTAATAAATGATGGCATTCCACTTAGGTACCTTTGAATCTTCACCTGTTCATCTTTGATAAAACAAACATACTTTAGCAGCTCTAAAAATATCCTTTCGTACTTGTCTATGGTCATGCTCCCAAGCTTGAATTCAAAGAACTCCTTGATTTTCCTATCATAGCAGCATTTGGTTAAATATTTATTTTCAAAATATCTCTTGAACTCCCTATAAGTAACCTTATTCTCATCAATGTGTTTCACTTGTACAAATTGATCCCACCACATTGATGTGTTTCCTTTAAGCTGGTAAATTGATATTCTCCCTTCTTCCTAAGAGGAATAATTATGTAGCTGAAAGTATTTTCTCATACCCAACATCCATGTCTCTGCATCCTCATTCTTATTGTGATCATCATCAAAAGTAGGAGGGTTAATCTTTTTCATCTCTCCATGTATCTCATCTCCCTCTCTTTTCTTCTTATGCTTCTTGACAGGGGACGAGCTTGAGCTACTGTGTGACTTCCTAGTTGAATGTTTAGGTGAGTGTTGATGGTGTCTATCATCACTCCTTGTATCACTTCTTCTGTCATGAGACTTATTCCCCCTTGCCTTGATAGACTCTAAATCCTCCATTTTAGTCTCTATTTTTTCTAAGCTTTCTAACAACTTGATGTTGAAGTCATCTTGTTGTTCCTTGGATTTCCTAAGCCTCTCATTATCTGCTTTATAACTTCAGACATATTTTTGAAGATTTTTGATGGTTTCTACCAAGTTTATGATTTCCTCTTTACTCCATCATGTCCATTAGATTCAGTTATTTCATTGCTCATATGGATCCACTGTCCCTTGACTTCCTCCTCATGGTTCTAAATCCTCTGTGTATATTCCCTGTCTTCCATGACTTTGGTCTCTGTTTTGGTCTATATGTTATTAATTATGCAAAATGTGCAGGCATTAAGATTTGTTAGACAAAAATAGTACAACAAATTGTAATTACTAAACTCATCTTAGCATTGATAAATTAGTCCTATAACCGATCTTTGGCCCATATAGGCCTAGTGTTGAAACTGGAGCTCTAATACCACTTTGTAACATCACCCAATGCACTGGTTCTAGTTAGGATGATGGGGTGTCAAAATTTAAATTTTACCAACTACTTTGTTTCTCCAACTAAGCTTCATAGGTTGATTCTACATGTCCAGAGCTTTCCAACGAATGTAACCAGACTCAATTCTGAGATTTGGATCAAAATTTACAACACTCAAAATTTTTTGGGTCTTCCCCCTTCATTTCCACTTCAGCATCTTGTGGAATCCTTGTCACATGTGCCATCCAACATGGCATCCTGTTGCATGTACCATCTTATGTGACTTGAACATGTTATTTGACAAATCACTCCTTGGGCCCACTCCTTGTCATACCTCCAAAAAAATGTTCTTCATTGCTATCAGAATCCTTCCATTAGAGTGCTTCCACTTCGGGATATTTTTCACACTCTGATAGTTGGGTCTGACAACATCCATACCAACGAATCACATGGTCCTACTGAATTGAAAATCAACAACTCTTATTTCATCGAAGCCTCCAACATGCATGATGGATAACTCCCCTCTCACGCAGCCTTCGTAATTAGCCTGTGGACCCCACTACAAATCAACGAATTCCATGCATCATGGCCATCCTTCAATTGATTTCCCTAATTAATCCTTAGATTAATCCTTTTGGAGTGCATCCCTTTCAGGATTTCCACTCACTCTGACCAACACTGTATCGATGAATGATTGATATTTCTTCTCCTTTATGTTCGAGGGCTGAGGTTTAAACACTTTTCCTCAAGGTATGTCTCTGATAGGATTGCATGTTCAACTCTTCCTTCCATTCATAGGATGCCACATGTACTCCTCTGAACATGCTGAAACTCTATTTCATCACAATGTCACTCCACTCCTAGCCTTGCTTAAGAAGAATCGTATGTGGCATCTGATTTGACACCCAGGACACGTGGACCTACCCAACTCTGCTACCTATCTTGACATATGGAACTCAAGCCACATCACCTTTCATCCCCTCAAGTCTTAAAACATCCTTCCATGTGGCACAGTTTCCACCTGACACATGGACCCTCCATGTGGACTGATGTGGCATACACATCATCAATGATAAATGGCACATACTTCCAGGTGTTGACACATGTCCTCTACACATTCGTAGGGTGGCATCACCCTCATCAACATGATGTGATGTAGGAGAATCTCCCATGTCATGTGAGCCAGTGCAAAAGTGGAAGATAGCTGGAAGGTGTCCAGCACAAATTTTTGAAAAACACCTTGAAATTGTTGCGTGAACATTAATGAGAAAATTTAATGAAGCGCACTTATATATTGTAATCAGACCTCGATCCATACGCTCTCGTCTGAAGTAGATAGAGGCATTTATGTTGAGATGAAATAGGTAGATAGAATTTAATATTAGATTAGACAGTTTTAGAAAGAAAGAGGGAAACGGGATATAGACACCCTCATTGTTCATTGTAACATAATCCAGAGCATAGAGAAGAGAAGAAGAGAGCTGTGGAAGAACACCCATGTACAGAGTTTGAATTAATAGAAGAGGTTGATTCAAGTCCATGGTTTTGTGTTTGTTCTCTGTGTATGTGTGTTGAATACTATGCTCATGAGCATTTACTTACTGTTATGCATTTGCTGTTATGCTATGCATGAATGATTTCTTGCCGAGTGTTTGAAATCTGAGAAAGGAAGTAGAAGAATTGAGTTTCAATTGTTTCTCTATTTGAGCAAGGATTCCTGCAAGGAGTGCAGTTGAAGTTGTCCGCAAGGAGTGCGTTGACAGAAGGCTTAGATAGTTTAACTCTTTTTCTCACTCACCCAGAAGTGAAATTGGGTTATAAGGAGCCGTGCAAGGAGTGCGCAGGCTAAGGAAAGTCTCAGTTGTGAATCTGAGCGAAGCATTTGAAGGACTGTTGCTGCAGGTGTGCGCAGAGTCGAAAAGAACTCAACACTTGGAAGTGTTTGAGGATTGCTGCAAGGAGTGCATGCAAGAGTCTTTTTGAAGACTCAGAATTGTGTGAAGCTCAGGAGGGATAAGGCTTTCAAGCTCGTCGAAGAGAAGCACTGGAAGTTTGTGCCGTGCAGTATTTAAAATAGGTGTTGCACAGTTGCACCACAGGAAGACAAGTTCCGCGGAGGGATACTTGGTTATTCTCTAGGAATCGCCAAAGGGAAGAAATTGATGGTAAGGATCTTGTGGAGAATATTTGTGAAGTCCCGTCAGCCATTGGATCTGCTAAAGAAGCAAGGAGGTTACGACCGCGTTCAGATTTCAAGCTCCAGGGGTCGTGAGCATTGGATCGTTGATCAGTTACCCGTCAGCCATCCAATCTGAGAGGAGCTGCACAGGGTTTAACCCTCATGAGTAGAGTAAGAACCCCAAGAAGCATCGGTATATCGAGGCGTCAGGGTTTGGGAAATCGGGAGTCACGTGGACTAGAATTCGGGGAAATCCATCGTGAAAATCATGACGAGTTTAGAGCCGTCCATCTGTTGGGACAGGTGACAGGGATCGAGAGTCCATCGGTATTTCAGAGATTCAGAAGACAAGAATCTGTGACTAGTTGAACCCTGAAACGACGGAAAGATCACAGCCAGAGGATCTCAGGGAGGACACGTGTCGTGTGGCCGTCTAGATCGGGGATGTGGTCATCGGGGTTCAGGTAAGTGAGTGTTCATAGTTTTGTAAAGTCTCGAAATAGCAAGGATTGATCTGAACCATCCATTCACTTGGGACATGTGTTAGAGATCTGAAGGGAGTTGGACTTTGGCATTTCACGAGTCCTAGGGACAAGGCGTCCAGGACATCAGAAATCACAAAATCCTGAGAGTTAACTAGGACCGTCCATCAGAGGGGGACGCATGGAATAAATCAGAGCCATCGGGGAAAGTCCTGAAAGGGAAGTCATCTATCGGTGTTTTGGTCATCGGGATATCAAGGATCCTGGTGACAAGGTGTTTATACAATTTGGAATCATGAAACTCGAAACCTCGACAAGGAGGAAGGTGCCACCGTGCAGACAGCTGTTAGCGTGGCGGAGAATCGGGATTCGAGGGATCGACAGTCCCGTGGGCAAGTTTTTTTAGACATTTCAAACCTCAAACCCCGAGGGATATCAGGGACCGTTGGTCTCATAGGAAATCACAACCGTTGATCAGGCTAAAGGCGGACAGGAGTTGCTAGCTGATGTCACGTCGAGAAATCGGGATTCAAGGGATCGCGAATCCTGAGGATGGGGGTATTTTGACATTAGAAAGTCTAAAACCTCGATGGGAGGTGTGACTGCGGTCATATAGAAGCGGTCGCATGGACTAAATGCAGAGCCTGAGGGATAAGGCAACAGAGGAGTGTATCGGGGATTGGGGATCGGAAAAACAAGTTGTTTGAACATCGCAAGTGCCAAAAATATCGATAGGAGGAACCCTGATAACAAAGTAAAAGGCCAGTATTGATTTCCCGATAGAATAAGGGGATATCCCGTGAGAGAGTGTTGTGGGTGAAAATTTCCCGATAGGGAAACAGAAGAACCTTTCAGTTCTTCGGGCCGAGGAAGGAGGAAAGATCTTGTGAGCAGACGTGCATAGCGGGCGTGCCTGCGTCAAGTGGTATCAGAGCTTAGAAAATCTTCTTTGCTTTCTGTAGCAGGGAGAAGGAGAATTCACCATGCCGCCAAGGAGAAGGGATAGACAATCACCCGATCCGGGGGAGGAAAGGGAAATGTCCAGAGGAAGGGGTAGAGAAGTGCAGAATCCAGAAGTAGAAAGAGATTTGCATAACTTACGTGCTAGAGTTGTGGAAATGGAGATAAGACAAAGGCAGAGAGCTGATGTAGGAGATATCAGTGAATTTGAAACTGAAGATGATGTTGGACATGGAGAAGAAGAAATCCTAGCGGAAGATGCGGCAAATGAGCGCTTACTTAAAGTTGTTGCAAGAATGGGTGCAAAGGCGAAAATGGACATTCCAGTTTATGAGGAAATCTGGATGTAGAAGAGATTCTAGACTGGATTAGAGATCTAGACACCTATTTTGACTATGAAGATGTCGAAGAGGAAAAGAAATTCAGGCATGTCGTCACGAGATTAAAAGGACATGCAGCCTTGTGGTGGGATGAACTACAAGCTGACAGGCATTGCCAAGGAAAGAAGAAAATTAAGAGCTGGGACAGAATGATTGCAAAGATGAAGGAAAAATTCATTCCCAGGGACTATCAAATTTCTCTGTTCAGGAGGATGCAAAACCTGAGACAGAAACTGATGGCAGTGAAAGAGTATACTGAGGAATTTTACAGGTTGAATATCAGGGCAGGTCATCACGAAAGCAATGACGAAAAAGTGGCCAGGTATATGAATGGCATGATATATGAGATTCAGGATGAAATGAGCATGGAAACCATCCGAATGGTGGAGGATGCTTATCAAATGGCTTTGAAAGAGGAAGAGAAGTTGAGCTGAAAGCTGAGTCAAAGAGGCCGAGGCAGAAGTCATCCCAGAGGCAACTCAGTTTCCCAGGAAAGAACCCAGAAGCCCAGGGACGACTGGAAAAAACCTCAGACTCGAACAGAGAGAGGTGGAAGCTTGCAGCAAGGGCATCGATATGTTGAACAGAGAGAACATCATACTTAGCAGAAAGAAGGATATGCGGATAATAATAGGTTTCCTCGTACCATAGGTAGAGGAAGAGGAAGAAGTGGAGTAATCACATGCTTCACATCTGGAAAGAATGGGCACAAGTCATTCAAGTGTCCAGAGAAAAAGAAAGAAACTAGAGAGACTCACATCGCTGAGGCATAGAGGCGAGATGTTGAGGCAGAAGATGTTGAAGGTGTAAGATCATTGATGATGTGAAAAGTCCTTTTAACACCAGTGAAAGAAGTGGAAAGTTCAGTCCAAAGGACCATACTTTTCAAAATAGCTTGCAAGACCAAGGGTTGGGCACGCAAGGTCATTGTGGACAGCGGAAGCACTGACAATCTCGTTTCAACCAAGATGGTAGAAAGGCTGGAGCTAGAGACGACTGATCATCCAAGTCCATATAAAGTTTTGTGGCTACAAAAAGGACATCAAGTAAATGTCACCAAACAGTGTTTAGTTGAATTTAAGATAGGGAGATAGAATGATAAGATTTTATGTGATGTTATTCCTATGGATGTTTGTCATCTATTGCTAGGTAGACCATGGCACTATGATAGAAATGTGATTCATGATGGGAGGATGAACACATACACCATGGAGAAGAATGGGAGGACACACATGTTGCTTCCAATTAAAGATAAGGAGGTGAAGCCAGAAGTGAGTAACACTGTACTTCTCATGAGTGGGAAGGAACTTCTTACGGAGGTTAAGAAGAAGGAGGAACCGCAATTCATTGTGGTCAGAAAACCGAGAATTGATTTGACTAGCACAAGAGTGGATGATTTGCCAGAAGAAGTTAAGGAACTGTTGGAAGAGTTCGCTGATATAGTAGTGGATGAATTACCTCATTTGTTGCGACCGATGAGAAGTGTGAGTCATCATATCGATCTCATACCCGGAGCGAGTTTACCAAACAAAGCCGCATACAGATTGATGCCGCAAGAGAATGAAGAGGTCAAAAGACAAGTCCAGGATTTGTTGGACAAAGGTTTGGTCAGGGAAAGCTTGAGTCCGTGTGTTGTTCCGACAGTACTCAGTCCGAAAAAAGACGGAGGCTGGAGGATGTGCACTGATTCAAGGGAAATTAACAAGATAACTATTAGGTATAGATTCCCATTACCAAGAATGGATGATTTGATGGATTGCTTAAGTGGAGCAAATTTTTTTTCAAAGATTGATTTGAAGAGTGGATATCACCAGATTCGCATGAGAGAAGGTGATGAATGGAAAACAACATTCAAGACAAACGAAGGGTTGTATGAATGGCTTGTTATGCCATTTGGCTTAATAAATGTGCCAAGTACCTTTATGAGGTTGATGAATGAAGTCCTGAAGGATTTCATCGAAAAAATTGTTATTGTATATCTGGATGATATACTGATTTTCAGTAAAATGGAGGCTAAACATCTGAAGCATTTGGCCATTGTGATGAAGAGATTACAGCAAGAGAAGCTGTTGATAAACATAAAGAAGTCCTCGTTCATGAAGAAAGAACTCATTTACTTGGGGTTTGTTATTTCGACAAATGAGTTGAGGATGGATCCAGATAAGGTGGAAGTGATTAAAAATTGGCCATCATCGAGGAACATATTTGAGGTGAGAAGTTTTCATGAATTGGCTAGTTTCTACCGAAAATTCATTAGGAATTTCAGTGGAATTAGTGCAGCAATGATGGACACAGTGAAGAAAAGACATAAATCTTTTCACTGGACTGAAGAGGCTGAGAAGAGTTTCAATTTGTTGAAACGGAAGATTACGGAACAACCAATTCTGGTGTTACCGGATTTTCAAAAGACATTTCAGGTAAAATGTGATGCAAGCAGGTTTGCAATAGGAGCAGTCTTAAGTCAAGATGACAAACCAATTGCATATTTCAGCGAGAAGCTGAATGAAGAAAAGGTGAAGTATTCCACGTATGATAAGGAGTTTTATGCCATCATCCAGGCATTAAAGAAATGGAGGCACTATTTGATTACGAAGGAATTTGTTTTATATAGTGATAACCATGCATTGCAGTTTGTGACTCAACAGGAAAAGTTGAACCAGAGGCATGTTAAATGGGTTGAATACATGTAGAATTTCACTTTTGTGATAAAACATATTTTTGGTACTGCTACAAAAGTTGTTGATGCTTTGAGAAGGAACTGTTTGTTGTTGCAGGAGTTAAAAGTCAAGACGTTAGGTTTTGATGATCTCAGAGACATGTACACAGATGATCCAGATTTTTAGGAAGCGTATGAAGCAGTTGAGAATCCAGTTCTTAGAGATAGCAGCAAATGGCCCAAATACATGATCCAGAAAGGATTGTTGTTCAGAGGCAATCAACTGTGTATTCCAAATTGCTCCATGAGGGAGAACTTGCTGAAGGAGAAACATAGCGGAGGATTGGTCAGACACTTTGGTCATGATAAGACATTCATGAAGCTAAGCGAGTCATACTTTTGGCTAGGGATGCGAGCAGAGGTCAAGAGATTTGTAGACCGATGCAGAATTTGCCAGCATTCAAAGGTAAGGAAGCAGAATGTGGGTTTTTATCAACCATTGCCCATACCTGAGAAGTCGTGGGATGAAATTAGCATGGATTTCATATTGGGATTGCCAAGGATGTAAATAGGATTTGATTCGATCTTTGTGGTAGTGGATAGATTTTCCAAGATGGCACATTTTATCCCATGTCAGAAAACTAGTGACGCAAGTCACATCACGAACTTATTTTTCAAAGAAGTCATTCGACTTCACGGCTTACCAAGGAGTATTGTTTCGGACAGAGATACAAAGTTCTTAGGGAACTTTTGGAGGACATTATGGAAGAAGCTGGGGACTGACTTGTTGTTTAGTTCATCTTATCATCCTCAGACAGATGGACAGACAGAAGTGGTAAACAGAAGTCTAGGAGATTTGCTAAGAAGCCTGGTGGCGGAGCACCACAACAGTTGGAACAATACATTGTCGTAGGCAGAATTTGCATATAACGACTCAGTGAACAGGAGCATAGGCTAGAGTCCATTCCAGATTGTATATGGCACGTAGCCGAGAGGAGTTTCTGAATTGAGATATTCGGAACATACTGCTACTAGGAGCACTAGTGCCGAAGAATTCGCAGAGGCGATGAAAGAACTTCACACCCGGGTGAAGGAGCGACTGCAGGATTCAAGTCAGGAGTATAAATGGAGAGCAGTTCAACATCGAAGAGGACTCCAATTTGAGGTTGGTGACTTGATTCTAGCGCACTTGAGAAGAGAAAGGTTCCCAAGGGGAACATACAATAAATTGAAGATGAAGAAAATCGGACCATGTAAGGTCTTGAATAAAATTGGAGAGAATGCTTATGAGATTGAATTACCCGATGGGATCGGAATTTCTCTGATATTCAATGTCTCAGATTTTTACCCATATAAACTTGAGGAAACATGAACAGAAGGTGAACAGTCAGAGGTTCAGTGGCAGAAGCAGATGCTAGTTGCAGATAAGCCACAGATGGAGCAGATACTAGATAAACGAGTGGGTAAGAAGACCAGAAGGAAAGAATACTTTGAATATTTGGTCAAGTGGAAGTGTCATCTAGTTTAAGATGTCAGCTGGGAGACTGAAACAGAGATTCTGAAGCATGGACAGACCGTGTAGGACCTCATGGACAGGAGCCCATGAAAATTTTCAATTGAGGGAGTATGATGCAGGAGCATCTCCCATGTCAAGCGAGCCAGCATGGAAGCGGAAGACAGATGGAAGGCATCCAACACAAATTTTTGAAAAACACCTTGAAACTGTTACACAAACATTAATGAGAATATTTAATGAATCACACTTATATATTGTAATCAGACCTCAAGCCATACGCTCTCGTCTGAAGTAGATAGAGGCATTTATGTTGAGATGAAATAGGTAGATAGAATTTAATATTAGATTAGACAGTTTTAGAAAGAAAGAGGGAAACAAGATATAGACACCCTCATTGTGCATTGTAACATAATCCATAGCATAGAGAAGAGAAGCAGAGAGCTGTGGAAGAACACCCATGTACAGAGTTTGAATTAATAGAAGAGGTTGATTCAAATCCATGGTTTTGTGTTTGTTCTCTATGTATGTGTGCTGAATACTATGCTCATGAGTATTTACTTCCTGTTATGCATTTGTTGTTATGATATGTATGAATGATTTCTTGTTGAGTGTTTGAAATTTGAGAAAGGAAGTAGAAGAAGTGAGTTTCAATTGTTTCTCTATCTGAGCAAGGATTCCTGCAAGGAGTGTAGTTGAAGTCGTCCGCAAGGAGTGCGTTGAAAGAAGGCTCAGATAGTTTAACTCTTGTTCTTACCCACCCAGAAGTGAAATTGGGTTATAAGGAGCCGTGCAAGGAGTGCGCAGGCTAAGGAAAGTCTCATTTGTGAATCTGAGTGAAGCATTTGAAGGACTTCTACTACAGGTGTGCGCAGAGTCGAAAAGAACTCAACACTTGGAAGTGTTTGAGGATTTCTGCAAGGAGTGCGCACAAGAGTCTTTTTGAAGACTCAAAATTGTGTGAAGTTGAGGAGGGATAAGGCTTTCAATCTCGTCAAAGAGAAGCACTGGAATTTTGTGCCGTGGAGTGTTTAAAATAGGCGTTGCACAGTTGCACCGCAGGCAGACAAGTTCTGCGGAGGGATACTTGGTTATTCTCTAGGAATCGCCAAAGGGAAGAAATTGATGGTAAGGATCTTGTGGAGAAGATTTGTGAAGTCCCGTCAGCCGTTGGATCTGCCAAAGAAGCAAGGAGTTTATGGCCGCGTTTGGAGTTCAAGCTCTAGGGATCGTGAGCATTGGATCATTGATCAGTTACCCGTCAGCCGTCCAATCTGATAGGAGTTTCACAGGGTTTAACCCTCGTGAGCAGAGTAAGAACCTCAAGAAACATTTGGATATCGAGGCATCGGGGTTTGGGAAATCGGGAGTCACGTGGAGTAGAAGTCGGGGAAATCCATCGTGAAAATCCTAATGAGTTCAGAGCCATCCATATGTTGGGACAGGTGGCAGGGATCGAGAATCCATCGGCATTTCGGAGATTCAGAAGACAAGAATCCGTGACTAGTTGAACCCTGAAACGACAGAAAGATCACAGCTGGAGGATCTCAGGGAGGACACGTGTTGTGTGGTCATCTAGATCGGGGATGTGGTCATCGAGGTTCAGGTAAGTGAGTGTTCATAGTTTTGTAAAGTCTCGAAATAGCGAGGACTGATCTGAACTGTCCATTCACTTGGGATGCGTGTCAGAGTTTTGAAGGGTGTCGGAGTCGGCATTTTGTGAGTCCTAGGGACAAGGTGTCCAGGACATCATAAATCACGAAATCCCAAGAGTTAACTAGGACCATCCATCAGAGGGGGACACATGGAAGCAATCGGAGCCATCGGGGAATGTCCCGAAAGGGAAGTCGTCTATCGGTGTTTTAATCATCGGGATATCGGGGATCCTGGTGACAAGATGTTTATACAATTTGGAATCACAAAACTTGAAACCCTGACAAGGAGGAAGGTGCCACCATGCAGACAACTATCAGTGTGGTGGAGAATCAAGATTCGAGGGATCGACAGTCCCGTGGGCAAGTGTTTTTCGACATTTGAAACCCCGAACCCCGAGGGAGATCAGGGACCGTTGGTCTCATAGGCAATCACAACCATTGATCAGGCTAAAGGAAGACGTGAGTTGCTAGCTGACGCCATGTCAGGAAATCAGGATTCGAGGGATCGCGAATCCTGAGGACGGGGGTATTTTGACATTAGAAAGTCCGAAACCTCGATGGGAGGTGTGACTGCGGTCATATAGAAGCGGTCGTGTGGACTAAACGCAGAGCCTAAGCACTAAGGCAACAGAGTAGTGTATCAGGGATTAGGGATCGGAAAAACAAGTTGTTTGAACATCGCAAGTGCCAAAAATCCCGATAGGAGGAACCCCGAAAAACAAAGTAAAAGGACAGTATTGATTTCTCGATAGAAGAAGGGAGATCCCATGAGAGAGTATTGTGGGTGAAAATTTCCCAATAGGGAAATAGAAGAACCTTTCAGCTCTTCGGGCCGAGGAAGGAGGAAGGATCCTGTGAGCGGACGTACCTAGAGGGTGCGCCTGCATCAAGTGGTATCAGAGCTTAGAAAAGCTTCTTTTCTTTCTGTAATAGGGAGAAGGAGAATTCACCATGCCACCAAGGAGAAGGGATAGACAATCACCCAATCCAGGGGAGGAAAGGGAAATGTCTAGAGGAAGGGGTAGAGAAGTGTAGAATCCAGAAGTAGAAAAAGATCTGCATAAATTACGCGCTAGAGTTGTGGACATGGAGATAAGACAAAGGCGTAGAGCTGATGTAGGAATTATTAGTGAATTCGAAAGTGAAGATGATGCTGGACATGGAGAAGAACAAATCCCAGTGGAAGATGCAGCAAATGAGTGCTTACTTAAAGCTATTGCAAGAATGGGTGCAAAGGTGAAAATGGACATTCCAGTTTATGAGGGAAATCTGGATGTAGATGTGCTTCTAGACTGGATTAGAGCTCTAAACACCTATTTTGACTATGAAGATGTCGAAGAGGACAAGAAATTCAGGCATGCCGTCACGATATTAAAAGGACATGCAACCTTGTGGTGGGATGAACTACAAGCTGACAGGCGTTGCCAAGGCAAGCAAAAAATTAAGAGCTGGGACAAAATGATTGCAAAGATGAAGGCAAAATTCATTCCTAGGGACTATCAAATTTCTCTATTCAGGAGGATGCAGAACCTGAGACAGAAGCTGATGACAGTGAAGGAGTATACTGAGGAATTTTACAGGTTGAATATCAAGGCAGGTCATTGTGAAAGCAATGACGAAAAAGTGGCCAGGTATATGAATGGCCTGAGATATGAGATTCATGATGAAATGAGCATGGCAACCATCCAAACGGTGGAGGATGCTTATCAAATGGCTTTGAAAGTGGAAGAGAAGCTGAGCCGAAAGCAGAGTCAAAGAGGCCGAGGCAGAAGTCAGCCCAGAGGCAAATCAGTTGCCTAGGAAAGAACCCAGAAGCCCAGGGACAACTGGAAGAAACCTCAGACTTAGACAGAGAGAGGTGGAAGCTTGCAGCAAGGGCAGTGATATGCTAAATAGAGAGAAAAGCATACTGAGCAGAAAGGAGGATATGCGGATAATAATAGGTTTCCTTGTACCATAGGTAGAGGAAGAGGAAGAAGTGGAGTAATCACATGCTTCACATGTGTAAAGAATGGGCACAAGTCATTCGAGTGTCCAGAGAAAAAGAAAGAAATTGGAGAGACTCACATCACTGAGGCACAGAGGGGAGATGTTGAGGCAGAAGATGCTGAAGGTGGAAGATTGCTGATGATGCAAAAAGTCCTTTTAACACCAGAGAAAGAAGTGGAAAGTTCAGTCCAAAGGACCAGACTTTTCAGAACATTTTTCAAGACCAAGGGTTCGGCATGCAAGGTCATTGTGGACAGCGGAAGCACTGACAATCTCATTTCAACCGAGATGGTAGAAAGGCTGGAGCTGGAGACGACTGATCATCCAAGTCCATATAAAGTTTCGTGGCTACAAAAAGGACATCAGGTAAATTTCACCAAACAGTGTTTAGTTGAATTTAAGATAGGGAGATATAATGATAAGATTTTATGTGATGTTATTCCTATGGATGTTTGTCATCTATTGCTGGGTAGACCATGGAAATATGATAGAAATGTGATTCATGATGGGAGGATGAACACATACAC
>SNQJ01S0018268.1:171304-183684 GCA_010110895.2 Picea sitchensis
TGCATTTATATGAAAGTAAACATGATACAGAACACGTATTGATTACATAAATTGTGCTCATGCACATATTGTAAAATCCTAGGCATTTTGGAAACAATTATGCAGAAGTATAATTACAAAAATCCATTGCCTATAGCAGAAATTGCATAATTACAACAACAAATATTCATGAAAAATAACTCATGACTATAGCTTTTGTACCACTTAACAATAGTATGATGAAAGATAAATAACATAGAAAATACCCATCAAAGGAATTCATAATCATTCATACAATAATTAAGATAGACACATGGTAGGCACTTATCTAGTATAAATAAACCACCAATTGCATGCAGACCTCTGACTTTCATCCCAACATTAGACTCTACTGCTTATAACTCGGTAGTAGGTCACCCCCGATATGGGGCTTAAAATCCACTTGTGTAAGGAAATCCTATCTAGGTAGGGTCTCTTAGCAACAACAATATTTCCAGTTCAGGTGCCAAGTTGAAAAACCAGCCTATAGTCTCTCATTCCCCACATGTTTATTCCACCTCAGGAAGTGTGCCCCTTCTCTTCTCAACAATCCTTCGGTTTCCCCACTTCCCTTCTATGGCTTCAACAATAGGCCATACGGAAAGTATCAGAGCCCTGTAGCTGTAGCTTGTCACCTTGGGAATCAAATTCATGGCAATTCTCTAATCCAAAATGGATCCAGGAAGGCCTAAAAAACAAATTTATCAGAATTGGATGAAACCATCGCCATTGCATCGGTCTCATTGTGATGATTTCATCCATATAATGTTTTTCGCAAATGGATATCGTATGCGAAAGATATAGCCTTCTGATCAATTTCCCAAACATAGAAAAAGTCAAACTGGTCAAAGTCAACAGGTTGTACTACTCACGTCAGTAATACGACACGTGACATCATGATGACATCAGTAGGGACACATGGAAGCATGAGGAGGTGACATGTGTCACTTGATTTTTTCATTTTTGGGTTGAGTTGGACCAGTACGGAATTGACACGTAGCAGTGTACCGACGTGACGTGGCCCAATGACAAGATGACACATGGCAGTACGAATGTTGACGTGGTAGGGTGACTGGGTTGTATGGATGTTGATGTGGTAGGGCGACTAGGAAATACAAATGCTGACGTGGCAGGTGACTGGGTAGGTAAATTGGAAGTACGGATGCTGATGTGACACAACACGTGTTTGTATGGCAATCACATGGCAGGTGATGTGCCAACTGACTGTGTATGTTGACTGGGTGTTGACTGTACCGTATGGTCCAATCACAAGGTGACACGTAGTCCAATCATAGGGTGCCACATGGCACCCCATATTTTTCCAATGTTGGCTAGGAAAAAAAATTTCTTGTGACTCCATCGGGCTCGAACCCTTGACCTCAACATGGGCAACAGACTACATTAAATGTGCTAGCCACCTGGGCTATTATGGTGCTTTTTTAAACAACCGACAGGTTTAGGTTTTAAAATGCAGTGGTGTGGGGTTAGGGCTAAGCCCCGATCAGTGGGGGTCTAGTGCATAACACATGTCACCCACCACGCGACCATGGCCCTAACTAAGAGCTGGAATAGTGGAGTGTGGGGATATGTGGAGGGTTAGTTCAGGACACATGTCCCATACGACCAACACATTTGGGGTTTATTCGAAGACCAGGTTGCTCCCATCCTGAGGCCATATGGCAACGCCCATATGACCAGGGGCCTGGGAGAAAGGGGTTGCACCCACATTTTTTCAATTTTGGGTTTTAAGGTTTGTAATATGATTTTTAATGATTTTTTAGCCTGATTTTGGAGTATTTTGTCCATTTTTGGGGGATCTGGAGCCCCATTTGAGGCCAGATCTTGGGAGGAAATTGGGAGGAGGAAACCAACTCAAAATACATATAAATCATAGGTTTTTTATAGACCAGTAGGTTCATATTATCATAATGATGATGAGTTTATGAAGCTTGAAGCCATTTTTATGCAGGGAAGCCATTGAGGAAGCAATCTTTGGAGGCCAATTTCGGGAGCTACACTCAACCTTTTTCATTGTCATCAGTTGTGTTGGATTCTTAAGGTCGAGAAGAACACATCCAGATGAGTTTGTAATCATTTTTACACTTGTCTGATGTAATATTGAAGCATTAAAGAGAAATAATAAAGCCTCACCCACTAAGACAAAGGCCCGGAGATGTAGGCAATCTTGTCGAACTTCGTTAACAACTTTTTCATTATGGTTTGTTGTTTTTTATGCTTATATTATGATCTACATTTCTTTATTATGGATGCTATAATCTCTCATTAATTTCTTCTTCTTTCCTTATTTCCTAATTGATAATTGAACACATGCTTAAAACTTAACCAAGTCTTTAAAGATCAATTTCAGATCAAGTGGTATAAGAGTAGGTTGGTGGTTGGTTTTTGAGTTTGCATGATTACCAAGGAAAATTTGAGTCATGGTGAAGGTGAGCTTGTAGAAGGGGATCCTGAGATTGGATCAATAAAGAGGACTTATCAAAGTGAGGAGATGGCATCAAAAGAAGGCATCTCTCAGAATGAGATAGAGTTTCAAAAGACTTTATTCACCATGTCTGATATGGTAAAGGTCTTATATGAGGATTACTTGGAACAAAAGAGGCTTTTCCAAAGGGAATCTTCCAAATAAGACAAAAGTGAAGAAGGAGAGGATCCTCCTAAACTTCCTCCTTCACCTCCTTCTTCTTCATCATCTTCTTCTTCTTCAAGTACAAGTTCAAAATCCACCGCAAGAAAACATTTCCATAAACATGATATTCCTTTACTTAAGCTTGATGTGAAATTTGAATTTCCGATGTATGATGGTGAAGTCAATGTTGAGAGACTTGATAAATGGGTTAGACAGATGGAAGTTTATTGCAGTGTGCAACAAATCAAAGATGAGGAAACTGAAATCAAGTTGGCATCACTTGGTCTTGCAGGCACAACACTCATATGGTGGAAGAGTAAGTTGCAAAATGGTACGCATCAAGTTGGTAATGTATTTCCATCATGGAAAGATTTTGTTTTTTCACTTAGAAATAAATTTTATCCTTTGGGTTATAAAGAGAATGCTTTAATTGAATGGAAAAGTCTTAAACTAATAAAGGCACAAATGGTGCAAGAATACACAGATGAATTTCGTAAGATGGCATTAATGTTAAATATTCCATTACATACCCAAGAAAATCTTATGAAGTATATATGAGGTTTACCTACACATATTTGTAACACTGTATTTAAGTTTGGACCTACTAATCTTGATGAGTTTTATGTTCAAGCAACTTACATTGAAGTAGGGAAAACAGGAGTTGGTGTATCAAGGGAATCGTCTTCAAGGAACGAAGACAAAAGGAAGCGGAATGGAAAGAAAGAAAATTCAGTGACAAGAAAGGAAGATAAGCTCTCTTGCAAACATTGCAAGAAAGAAGGGCGTGATGATGACCATTGCTGGCAATTGCACCTAGAGAAGAGACCAAAGTGGTTCAAAGAAAGGAAAGGGCGGCAAACAGTTGCAACAACAACATGGACAACATACTTGGGATATGATTCAGGTGATGAGACTAAAATCACAATAGTTGGTGTGACAGGTAAAATTGGTGATGGATATGATTCTACAAGTAAGATGTTTCACATAAGGGTGATAATGAAACATACTAAGATCGACACATTGATAGATAGTGGATATCAGTCTAACATGATTTCAGAGGAAGTGCCTAAACATTTGGGATTGACAACTAAGCTACATCATAAACCTTACTCACTTAAATGGATAGGAAACAATCATAAATTTCACATAACAAAGCAATGCACTTTAAAGTTTGCAATTTCATCAAAGTTTGTGGATGAGGTAACGTGTGATGTGGTGCCACTCAATGAATGTGGAATGGTCTTAGGTATCCTGTATTTGTATGATCACAAAGAAATATTCTACAGGGAACAAAATCAATATCACTTAACTAAATAAGGCAATGAATATGTTTTACATGCTCATCACATAAAATAAAATCAATCTCTTCAAACAATGGAACAATTAAGGAAGGAAGCTTATGCAAGCAACACACCTATAATTGTGCCAAGTAAAGCAATCACCCATACAATTTCAAAGCTAAGTAAAGCAATTGATCCAAGAATGAACATGACATGGTTGTAGAATGGAAGATCAATCACACCTTTCTTCAAGATAAGCTAATGTCATGAAAGCACATTGAACATATTAGCTCATTTGGCGCCATATTTCCAATGTTAATAATCGCTAATGTCTCAACATGAATGGTAGTGTTTTCAGTAAGATGTGAAAGAGTAAAAGTGGCTAATAATATGTTGTCATTTGTCATGGTTGTTTTACAATTGTTTTTGATGAGACAGGTGCACATGAAACAGTTTAAAGACAAAGGACAAGTAAGGGCCTATCCCAGACTTGATGATTCGCTACACCCCCTTTGGAGGACCAAAAGGTCTCAATGGGGAGGTACGATTGAAAATTGGGTCTAGGAAGGCCTAAAAAAAATCAAAGTTCTCATAATCGGAAGAAACCAACGCCATTCCTCGTTAGGCTCATCGCATTGATTCCTCGGATATATAATTTTTTCAAGAAATGACAACCGTATGAGAAATATATCATACCATCGATTTCCCAAATGATGCAAAGTTGAATTGCTCCACCACTGTGTTGTACCACCGACGCCAAAAGTACGATAGTGACGCCGCGACACGTCATGATGACATTAAGGTGGACACATGGAAGAATTAGGAGGTGGCACGTGTCACTCATCTTTGGCATTTCTGGTTGAGTTGGACTAGTACACATTGACATGTGGCAGCATGGACGTGAACGCGGCCCAAATGGACAAGACGACAAAATGAAATATGGATGATAGGTGGATGTATGGATGATAACATGGTGAAAGGGACTTGACAAGATGGATGTTGATGTGGTAATGACACATGGTTGTGGCTGGCGTTGGATGTGGTAGGTGACATTTAAGTAACCCGACTATGCATGTTTATTATGTTGATTGTACCCATATGGTCCAATCAATAAGGTGACACGCGGACCAATCAAAGGGGAACCACATGTCACCCCATAATTTCTTCCAAATGCTGTTTTAGGACAAAAATTTGTCATAATTCGCCGAGCTTGAACCCCCGACCTCAGCATGGGCAATGGACTACACTAAATGCACTAGCCACCCAGGCTATTATGGTGCTTTGCGGTTTAAACAAACAACGGTTTAGGCTCTAAAATGCAAAGGCATTGGGGGCCAGGATAACTCGGTTAGTGGGGCAATGACAGTACATGGCACCCACCAGTTGTACCATTGGTGACTGCCAGCATGACAGTGGACGCTAGTAGGACATGTGGCAGCATGAGGAGGTGACACATCTCACTCAAATTCAGCATTTTCGGGCTGAGTTGGAACCTGTACAAATTTGACATGTGTCACTGTACGGATGACACGTTGCAGTCCATATGTGATGTGGCCTAATGACAGGATAACACATGGTAGTATGGACGACATGTGCGGGTTGTAACGATGTCGGCTGGAAGGCGGACTGGCTGTACCTGATGTCGCATGTAAGGCAGGACCTGTGGTAAAGGATGTTGATGTGGTAGGTGAATTGGTCATACAGATGCTGACATGTCACAACATATGGTTGTATAGTAGTGATGTGGCAGCTGACTATGGAAACACACCATGTAATGTTGATTGGGTGTTGATTGTTCACAATCACAGGTGACATGTGGTCCAATCAGAGGGCACCACATGGAACCCCGAATTTTGAATGTTGGCTAGACAAAATTTGGTTGCGACTCCATCTGGACCAACCCCGACTCCTAAGATAGGCAACGAACTACACTAAGTGCGCTAGCTACCCGAGCTATTATGGTTCTTGTTTAAACAATCGACGGGTTTAGGTTTTAAACTATAGTGGTGTGGGGTTAGGGTAAGCTCTGATCGGTGGGGGGGAAGCACATAGAACATGGCACCCACCACATGACCAGGGCCCTAACCAAGAGTTTGAATAGTGGAGCGTGGAGATATGTGGAGAGTTAGACCAGGACACATGGCCCATACGACCAACACGTTTGGGGTTTTACTGAAGACCAAGGGATAAACGCTGAGGGTTTACTCCAACCCAAGGCCATATGGAAATTCCCATATGACCACCTGCCTGAGATGTTGGTTTGCACCCACATTTTTCTTCAATTTTGGTTTTAAACTTTGTAATATGATTTTTAATAATTTTTCAGCCTGATTTTGGAGCATTTTGTCCATTTTTGGGGACTGAGCCCGATTTGAGGCTAGATGTTGGGAAGAAGTTGGGAGGAGGATACCAACTCAAAATATATATAAATTAGAGGTTTTTGACATACTAGGAGGTTCAAATTAGCAAAATGATACCAAGTTGTGAAGCTTAAGCCATTTTTAAGCAGGGAAGCCATCGAGAAGGGGAACTTTGCGGGCCAATTACAAGAGCTACGCTCAACCGTTTTCAATATCATCAGTTGTGTTGGATTCTTTAGGTCAAGAAGAACACAACCAAACTAGTTTGTAACCTTTGACACTTTTGACGTAATGTTTGAAGTACTAAATGAAATAAAACCTCGAATCCACTCCAGACAAATTCCTAGAGACGACGTAACTTGTCTAACTTTGTTAACAAATTTGTTGTTATTTGTTCCATATATTATGATATATTTATGATGGATGCTATTATCTCCTCATTAATTTCTTCTTCCTTTAATTCCTAATTGGTAATTGAACACATGCTTAAACTTAACCAAGTTCCTTTAAAGATCAATTTCAGATCATTCTCTCACTCGGAGAGAATTCTAATGGGCCTAAAAATTCTCTTCTTTGACAACACTTACCTCACCTAGAGAGAATTACACATGGGTATGAAAACCCACTTTCATCTTAATTCCCAACAAATCCCACTTTAAGCGTCCACTAGAAAAAATGGTGGATGGCAGCAAGTGTGTACAACAACATCAGGGGAAGGTATAGATGATGGGGAGAAAGACAATATAGTTGAATGACTGAAAATGAATGAGAAAATAAATTGTTGGTTTCTATTTTATTTTGAAGTCTTATGAAGTTCCACTTGTCACTTCTTCAAACTTCTTTGAAACAACTTTAAGGATTTGTTCCCCTTCCAAAGACTTAGGGACAAAAAATCATGTTCATGTCTCTTTTCCCTTTGTTAAACATTTTATTAATAATCTTTGGTTTTAACTCCCCATGGCTTTGGCCCTCTTGTTCCCTTAGCCCCTTTCCTAGTCTATCCCCTTCCCAACTAGTGGATTTTATCCCCCATACTCTTTTGTCAGGATGGTTTGCATGTAATTGTGTTTTTCCGTTAAATTCAAAGTGAAATTACATAATAAAAATAGGTTCACTGGCCCAAAAATTTATTGGCTCACCAACATATATGCACATATATAATTACATTTCAATTGGGTCTCTACATAGTGGCTTATAGTTCACATCTCAAAAAGTAAAAAACCCTCTTTCTCATGAGCATGAGAGAGTCAGGTGAGAAGACACTATCTTGAATCTATTCTATCACGTTGTAGTGCTAGAAGACACCAAATTGTATCGGTGGGGCTAGAATAGAATTGTGTGAGCTATCGATGGGAGTAGTAGTGGAATCGATACAACCCTAACTTCTCATCATTAGCTAGAGATGTAAGGTGATGAAGGCCATGAAGATCATGGGAGAGTCGAATACTTCTCTCACAGTCTATTCATAGTGTTAGGAACTAGCATGATTTGAAGCTTTTGAAGAAGCAAGTTGCATGTACAGATAAATGAGGTCGCCTCAAGGAAGGCGCAATAAAATGCTGTAAACCAAGAGACAATTATAGCTTCTTAACACACTAGCATCAATAGAAATTAGGGTCGTGATAGTCGTGAGAAATGGAATGATACCAAATAAAGAAATGGTCAAGCATTTATTCTATGAGAGAGACTGGTCGAATGAATCGATTCTAGTGCGATGGCAGTGTGAGAAGTAGCTGGAAAGGGGTGATCAATGCACATGGGAGATGGAGAGGCTAATTAGGGATTAGTGGGAAGAAATAACCCGGGAGAGAAAAGAGAGGGTAGAGAGATAAGAAGAATAATAGAGGTGCGCCCTAAGGTAAAGGAAATGCTAGGAGAAATCATGGAGTTAGCGCTTGCTCTGATACCACTATGAGGAAAATCATTGTGAAGGAATTCATAAATCCATGTGATGATTTTTTCTTTATCGCAAAGCTCAATAAATACACAAAGATGAAATCATTGATCTTCTTCAACGTATGACTCCTCCTATCACCTAGGACGCTTCATATGTACATTACCGCTATAAAGTAAATACAAACCACAAAGTGATTACATGTCCAACACTTGTATCTAATATACCGTGACGCTCAAATTTCCTATCTTTGTCAAAAAGGAAACACTTCGTTATAATTTGTTTTTAAAACCTTGGCCACAAATTCATTTTCATAATGTGTCAAACACAAAGCAACCTTATCATGCGATGAACATAACCCACAAGCTGCAACTGATGAACAAAATCGCATTACAACGCTATAACATAGTAATGTTGCAATGTGACAAGTATAATAACATCCCAATGTGATGAACATAGTAGCTTTGGGTAATCTAAGGTCGTCAATAATAATGTTACAATGTGTCAAACATAAATGGATGTTGCAATGTGATGAACAAAGCCCTTTCTACCAAGCAAATGCGGGACTTTAACAAAGTTCTTTTATCACAATGTGACTAACAACCATTTCACAATTTGAATAGTAATGATGATAATGCGGGATAATTCATAAAGTGGACACTGCTACCGAGGGAAAAAAAATTTCCGCTTTGTCGCAATGTGGATAGTAACATTAGAATGTGATGAAAATAAATGGATGTCACAATTTTATGAACATTTCCCTTTTGTCCCAATGTGACAGATATATCGTCACATTGAAATGTGACACACGTATCCTGACAACACAACATGACAGACATTTCCAAAATGTCGCAATGTAACGACCACAACCCATTGTCACAATTTGATGTACAAAAATCACCGTGGGTAATCAATAAAAAAGTCTCCCTAAATTGGGTAATGTGATGACCATAACCTTAAGATGTCATGTCACGAACAAAAATAGACGTTACAATGTGGCAAACATAGTGATAAGCTGTAAATGTGATGAACATAGTAACATCCCACTATGACAAACATAATATTGTTGCAATATGTTGAACACTGCAGTTGGGTAAATGTAAGTTGAACATAAAATGGACGGCCACAATGTGATGAACAAACTCCTCTATCACATCATGGAATAGTAACATTGCAATTTGATCTAACATTTCCCATTGTCGCAATCTAAATAGTAACGTCTCAATGTGATGAATATAAATAAATGTCTCAATGTGATGAACATTTCCCATTGTTGCAATGTGACAAACATATCCCTCATGTTGCAAATGTGGATGCATTATATCCCCGACGGCCACAATGTGACAACATTTCCAATTGTCACAATGTGATGACCAATAACCCATTGTCACAATGTGATGTACACAAACCAATGTGCCATGTGACAAACATAGACCAGACATCATAATGAGACAAACATTTCCCAACGCTGTAAATGTGATGAATATAACCCACTATCAAATGTGACAAACCTATTCCAACACCATAATGTGATTAAGCAAATATTAATAATATTTCAAATTAATAGGACCATTAATGTATTAATTTAATTAATACATTAGTACTTTAGTAAATTAATGTATTATCACATCAAATTATTAATACATTATTAATGTATTAATAATTCTTATTAATGTATTTACTTTATTATTTAATTAATATGTTACATTAATAGATTACACTATACATTAGTGTATTAATGTACAATGTATTAATACTTATAATTATACATTACATTAATGTAATAATTAATTAATACATTAATATTCTTTAATTAATTTATGGACCATTAGTAAACCATGGTTAAACATAATCAACATCACCCACCATAATCATCTCCACATGGTCTACGAAGGTCAGCCATGGACCTAGGAAAGCATAGTCAACCATGGTCATGGTCAACCATAGTGAATCATGGTGAAGGTGAACCATGATAAACCATAATAGTCTATTAATTAATGCATTCATACATAAATACCTTAATGTATTAAAGTATTAATGTATAATTATTTAATATATCAATGTAATGTTTAAATTTAAGTATTAATACATTAATAATAATAAAGTACTAGTAATAAATTTAATACAATATAAAGTATAAGCTTAATGTATTAATACTTTCTTAATGTCTTATTATTAATTTATTAATGTAGCATATTGTATTAATGTATTCATGAATTAATGTATTTATGAATATTGTATTAATGAATTAATGTATTAATGAATATTGTATTAATATATTGATTCCTTTTTCCTGCATGGGTGTAGACCGATTGACAAGTGCAGTGTAAATGGAAGGAAATATGTAAAAAGAGGTCTCAAGGTCGATTCTCACCCCGATTTATCCAGAGGGTGTGCTTGTAGGCGGTGCAATTCCTCCCTAGGGGTTATAAGGAAGCCAACAGGATTCGACCCCATGTCACATGAGTATGATACTGTCGTTGTTACCGATTCCCCTAGTTACAAAAAAAAATAAAAAATAAAAAAAATAAAAATATTGATACTTTTATGTAATACATTTATGTTATTTATGTTTTGTATTTATATAATAATATTATAAAGTAGTTTTAATGTATTTTTACTTTATTAATGTATTAATACTTTAACAATGTATTATTTAATAATGTATAAATGTATTTATTAATTAATATGTTTCATTAATACATTGCATTATACATTAATGTATAAATTTTTAATTTATATATTATATTAATGATTTAATTATTTAATACATTTATGCTTTAACACATTAATCTATTTATGTATTAATACATTAATTAGTATACCATTAATTTATTATTTAATTAATATATTAATACTATAGTACATTAATGTATTATCACATAAACAAAAAGGTATCCTAAAATAAGTCAATGACACAGGACCTGTCAAAATTTTAAAAGATAAGCTGGAGAAAAGACATATGAAATGTAGCAAACTGCACCTCACTAAAATATATAACTGAGAGAGCCAATGGTTGGCAACAAGGAGTCCTGCGAAATGAGACTGCTCCCAACCTGCACCAACAAAATAGGAGAAAAAAAACTTATAGCCTCGATCATCATGATAAAAGAATATACACCAAGCAAAACAATGTCAAGGGTAAATATTATATGAGCCGTTGAAATTATAGAATATGGTCTAGACCATTCCCAACCACTTGATCTATGAACGGCCTGTGAAAAAAATCAATCTAAGCATCGTCCTTGAGTTCCTCTATATGCCATATCCTGAGATCCAGTTGAAGGCTTTCCTTAGAAATATCATCCACTGTCGAGTTTGTTTCCCTCTAGACATGACGAACAGAGTAGTCATCAAAAGAAGCCTCCAAAATATATACTTTTTCAAGAATGGGTGACAAGATGATATTGGGGCATCTTTAAGTTTTGTTTTCCTAGTTTATAACCTCCATAGAGTCCCAAAAAATATGAATGGAGCAGATTCCTTTTTCTCCAACAAAAGTCAAAAGTAGTTTAAGGGCCATTGATTTTGCATAGTTGTTTTTCCTCGATCCCAAACCCATTTTAAGGTGAAAACAATGGGATTCAGATAAATGAAGAACTGCAACTCCACCACATGCTCTCCCCTCATTTTGTGACACCCCATCAAAAAAATCCCAGGGTCGAGAACAATCAACCAATTCTTCGTGTGCTTGTCGATCCAGGGGGATGTCTTTCCCTTGGGGAAAATGAGAGAGAATACTCAGACCCTGGGTTGCTATTTGGTTTGGGACAAAAAGGCAATATTTGAAAATAACAATGTTTCTGGCAAGCCATGCACCCCAATTTATGATTAAGGGAAGAGATTTTATATTGATATTTGATAGGTTTGAGACCCATCTTCGTCAGGCCTCTTCAATATTTTAGCCTTTCCAAGCACAAGCTCGTCCTAGAAATTGTGAGAATATGGTCCAAATTTGCTTGACAAAAGCACAAATTAGAAAAATATGTGGAATTGTTTCCTCCTATGCCTTACAAACGATACACCAACCTCGGCCCTCCAAATTTTTGAGCTTCATTTTGTCCCAAGTGTGTATTTTATTTTTGAACAAGAACCACATAAAGATTCATGATTTTATTGGACATTTAACTTTCTACACTCCTTTCCACCACCAAGAAGGATTTTGTGGTAGAAGATTTACA